>BGZK01001255.1:0-181013 GCA_005406025.1 Eumeta japonica
AATTTAAAACCAGCCAAGTCTAACGCTTGTATATGAATAAGCAAAAACAAAAAAAAAACTGTAAAAGGTTGGCCCAGCAGGCTGTCGCTTTCAGCTTTCTATCCTTATCGATATATTTTTGAGCTCTTTGAGTTTAAAAATATTCAAAAGCTCAAAATTCGAAAAACAATTGACCTTATAGGATGATTCAAAAGCTTTTTATTACTTCCGAGCTCAGTTTTTAAAAGTACACCTAGCAGTAGATCATTGCGTTTGAACTCATAAGACCGATTTTTGTGTTTTTTCAATCTCTCCGTGCTCAAAAACATAATTAGTTATATGTTTTCAGCTCTTTGAGTTCAAACTTTATTATTATAAGTTATTTAAAAAAAAAAAGCATTTTTTTTAACTTCCCAACCTACGATATCCATCGAAGGCGTTGTCTTATTTTGTGGCATTCAATGTATATTCTTTTACACAAAGAATATTAACTGATACCAAATATCAATCCAACAAGAACTTTGAAACTTATTTTAAACAAAATACGTTTTTGCGAATTCTTCGTTAACGATATCTCTCGAATGAAACAATCAATTTTGATGCAATTTGCAACGATCAATGCTGCTTTTTGAGAAGAATAATGAATATGTTTTAAAATTTGTCGGTAGAGTAGTTCAAGAAAGATTATAAAAAATATTTTCAGAAAAAATTTTCTCCTACGATATCTATTGACGAAATGAACCGATTTTTATGTAATCTACTGCAATTAATGCATCTATTTGGGGACAACACCTAATTAGATATTGATATTGATTAGTACTGTAGTCTAAAACCTATTTCTGAAAATTAAATTTTCGAGATATTTCAAAATTTACCAAGAAAAATCGTTTCGAGTTTTCAAAAAGCCTAAAATGAGTAGACTCTTTGAATGCCGCAAACCGCATTTCGAAAAGTAATCTGTTCAAAAATAATGGAAGACTTACATATACATATTTACACACACTTACAGACATACGAACGTCACTCGGTAAATGATCAAAATAGATTTCTAGGACCCCAGAACGACGTGATCTGATGAAAATTCGATTTTAGAAAATAGGACTAACAGTAATTTCCCATTTTTTGAAAATTTCCAAATCGAAAACATAAAAATTTGGTATATATTTACTTATATGAGTATTAGTTTGTCAAAAATAAACTAAAATAATGCAAACCAAACACTTTTTATAGTTTTTCGTGCAACCTACTAGTAAATAACTACTTTCTTTATTTTATTCAAAATTTTAGTCGCACTAGTTTCCAGAAATGGTAATGGTCAATTTTATTTATTTTCTCATATAACTTGAAAATTTATATAGTTCATAATTATAGAAAAATATTTACATGATAGTAACTTTTAGAATAAGTGCTTTCATCTGATATGTCACATGGTACATAGCGCAAATTTTTTTTTTTTTAGTTTTCCATTTACCGCAAAATTGAATCTTAATTTAAATTTTATTTACATTACATGTCCTTGTTTGTGTAATAGACAACATGTATACATATTCAGTAGATTCAGAGCAAATTAATAAGGCTTTCTGTGCACGTGACATGCCTACCGTGACCGTGAGAGACATAAGAGTGATCCTATAAGGGTTTCATTTTCATTTGGAGAATTACGAAATTCCAATAAAACCGTAGAATCCAATGTTTCTGTGCATTGAAAATATATATGAAAATTATGAGGGTGTGATAAGAAATAAGAAATGGATTAAAAAAATAATTTTTGTGTTGTCCGTTTTTCGCGTACATCTTCTATATTATTGAACGCATTTTTATATATATATTTTTTTAAGACGAGAGAGAGCTTATATTAGAGCAGAATATGAACTCTAAATCAATAAAAAAAAATATCCTTAATTAAAAATATAGTCGGCGAAAATGCAAGAAAAATAATAAATGATCAAACGCGTCGAAAATCTATAGACGTCACAAACAACAACGTTCAAAAGAAAAAAACAAAAAATGAGACGAGTTTTTGATAACGACGCACTAAACTTATTGTAAAACGGGGAGAAATTGAGAACAACACCGGGACCGGAACTTAAAGAGGGATCGTAATTGGAATTGACGGAAAAAGACGAAGCCGAGGGTGGAAAGCTAGTTATTTTAATAAATTAAAATTATGCCTCATCTACATAGAGTTTTCATTAAATATTATATCATTCTATAATCTATTTCGACATTGCGTTGATTATTATTAGTGTATAATTATTATGCATTATGATTTTCCAAGAATAGAAGATTGAATTCAAGGACTCTATATGAAACGTATGGCAGCTATAATTATTAATATTTATAACTTAAAGCAAAACTGCTAGCGTATTATATTAAATCTCTATTTAATATTGCCGCGGTGAGTCTATTCTAAAGTTACCGAAATGTGAGTTTATTGAAACCACTTCAAAGCTGTGCACTGACACTGAAAATGTTATATGTCATACAAAGATTAAAATACATTTAATACATTAGTGACACTATATAAATAAAACTAAATTTATGTGCATAAAAAACAGAATTTGTATATATATATCTTGAAACTTTTTGCGCAGTTAAGCAAAAGTGTGTTTAAAATTGGAAAACCGAAACATGAAAGCAAGAGGTCATTTCTATTCAAACATAAAATGTTTACTTACTCTCATCGAAAGATATAACAAATTTGTTTATCTAATACAAAAAAAAAAATAACCAGCCAGAAACTGTTTTAGACCTAAATTTTTGAGATAAAGTTCATAAACGTGGGGTGCATAGAAGTTGACTGGTAGAAATCGTAACATTACGAAAAAGCGTTAAGCGTTAAGCGTTATGCCCAATCCATGCAACTTTCTGTCTCTCTTTCTCTTGATATTTATTATTTTTTTTATATAGTTTACAATTCATTATTCTATGTCTAATTTTTAATAAGTAAATATCGTTCATAAAATATTAAAGTTTGCTTTTATTACTTATTGTGCATTATTTACATTAAAATAAAACTTTGTTCCTGACGGAAGTCGCCCAACTGCACATTCAGTTTTTGAACTTATACTTCTTTTAGCGCGTTATGAAGACATGATGAGAGTATTTTTTATCGGAGTGATACCAAAACTACAGTATGACACTAAGATGTTATTACCGAACTCGAATGTTTGATATATCAGTTATTAATGGTCTGAAACCTGAAGTTGAAGTTTGCTGATGTGTTAAATGTTCTAGCTGGAGGATTTGCCGTTTGTCGAAGCATATGGACGATATTACCAATATCATTACTACGAATATTGACACGACTGTAAGATAGGCGAAATCAGCAAGTTCAATGTTGCCGTTCGGTAATGTTAATGTTCCCGTATACAATCCTTATATACAATCGTATACAATCCTTAACGGGAACGCGAGAGCGTCACAACAACGAAAAACCAAAACAGGAGCGATGACATCTGCACCAGCACCATTTCGTTCTTGAAGTCTTTTTAAAGCTTTATATACTTCACAATAACTACAGCGGACCTTACTTAAGTAGTTGGCGGTATGTTGATAGAAATCTGTGGAGTTGATATCATGATGATTGTCTAGACACGAATCACTATACAGTACAGAGAAATTAATTGCCAATAATTTGCATATTTCCTATGCGTCAGTAACATAACGACTATCCAAAAACATTTCAGCGGGATATCGACTTGAGTTATTTTTTTTTTAATAAAAGGCCACAATGCCATAATGTCAGAAGCAATAGATACTTCAATCACATGAATGTAATTGGTATAATTGTGATTGATTAACCTGTTACGTCTCTTTTGAATGAAAAAATATTCATCGGATTACCATATTTTCACTTCACCTTGAATGTACACTTACTCTTTTTCTTTAAAAGTGATATTAACTCTTTGGAGAATCATTCAGAACTGTTTTATTTGTGCATTTAACTTTGGGGACCTATTTGACGATATTATCATGTAATATAATGTAAAGTTTTTGTAAAATAACATCAACTGTTTAACAAGGTTGAAAAGCCTTGTCCCATGGCTTAATTAAATTCATTTCTTGTATTTAGATAGTCTGCTCTATGAAAATTGTATCTATCTATAATTTTTAAGGGTAAATTCCTGTCCGCTATTAAATTTAATAAAAACTGAATGGAAGGATGCAACAAATCGATTTGAGAAAGAACAATTTTGCTGAAATTTAATTCACGAACAATTTTGTTACTTGTACAAGGTTCAAATTTTTTGATCTACTATTAAGTTATATATTGCTGTGTTTCTGAAAATTATTCAGTTACAGAAAGTCAATAAATATTTGATTAATATCACAATTCACAGCATCAGGACACATATGTAATAAGTCGTGTTGTGTAACTCAATTTATAGTGCTTATGTTGAAATCGCCAATAATAAGCGTAAAATTTTGTTGTTCTGTGACTCTGTTAACATTGTCAATAAAATGATTTAAAATATTCATTTGTAATGGAGTAGGCAAATTTACCGCACATGAATACAAATTAATGCTATTAAATCTAGTCGACCTTAATCCAATACTTATTCTTCGCAATCACTATCAAAAGTGTGTAATCGGTTACATTACACGTCCACCATACTTACTTTCGTAAAAACCAGTTACATCACGATCACATACACCACATACCGATCACTCATAAGTTCCGAATCAAATATAGACTTGTTCAACCACGTTTCACTGAAAACAACAATGTCATAATCAGAATAATACATATTTATGTACAAATTGTGAGTTTTCGTTCTTAATCCTCTAATATTGTGATAATAAATCAAATTTTATTAACGGTTACACGGAAATCTGGTTAAAAGAGTTACACTTATAAATTAATATTTTTTAAAAAGTCAATATTCATGATAAGTAAAAATTCCGAATTTTCAGATTTATGCTTAAGTCGGGTGTTTATACACCCGACCTCCACGTGTCCAAATTTCTATCCTTTTATAATTTATATTCTTTCTTCTTTGCCGTGTGCCTAGCCGCAGCATGGAGTGCCTTGTTTGTACTAGACAAATGTTCTACTACAAATATTGGTATTTTATTTTCAGAACTAATACCTAGACAGCGTGCATTCAGCTTATGCTTTGGGTTACTCCTATTGAACTGTATTGAAGAAGCCAAAAAGTTATCCCTAGTTCTCATGTTACTAAATTTAATTAAAATTGTACGCGGTCTTGAACTCTCTTTATTGAGCTTTGCAATTTTAGTTATAGTCGTATCGTAAAAAAATTATTAACTCTTTTAATATTCTGAATTTGCGAGTTGCAGCATGTGTTTTCCTATTTATGCCGTGGCAGTCACTTTTAAAATTGTATTGATGTTTTTTCTAGTACTCATTAAAATTAAATTGTTATATATTATTCAATTACATTATTGATACCAATTCTACATAGGTAGGCAATATTCAAGATTTACTGCAACAACACATTGTTTTACACATTTTGTCTATGAAAAGAAGTTTATCTTATCGTTTATATAACTGTTTAAAATCTTGGATTGTAATAAGTTTGCCCGTAATATGTATTATTGCAGGCAATCATCTAGAACTATAAATTTTCGCAAATCAACACCTCACACAATAGAACTTAGTGAACTATGTTAATAAAACTTCCTTATTAAATTACAGATCAAATACATTCGTCGAAGAATAAAATTTCTTGTGAGATAATAATTATTCAGTTACAGCCTTTTAAATAGTTGTACATTGTTTGCTTCTGTAATTTCAAAATTATTAGTAGTTACAAAATCCTAAGTGCGTCTCGCTTCTCGTGACGTTTGTGTTTTCTTTTACTCGTATAGGCATTTAACATACAACAAGTAACATAAAATGACCACTAGGGGCGTTGCACGAATTCTCATTCGGTTTAAATAAATACTACGATAAAGGAAATAGTGACTGCGTAAAACTTACGCTCGAATATCAGAAGGATAAAGAATCAATTTTCATCCAATACAGGATTTATTTGGATTAAAAAAATGTCTCATAGCACACACGCCACTAGTTAAATAAATTCTGCCCATTCTTCTCAAGGTGAATCAGGACTTGGAATGGTTGGTAATGCTAATGTCGAAAACAATTCGTTAATGACGTATTACTAATGAATTCAGTTACCTACTATATTTAAGTTCAAACAAGAGGTAACATTTATACAGAGACCATAGCGCATCGGCATTTCCAAACACATAACGAGATTTACGCTCCCAAACCTGAAGGATTAGGTTTAAAACTGTCTATCGTGAACACATATGTCGATTTGAAAACGATCTTTGTTATAATCGATTAATATCTATTTTATGGTTCATTGCGAATACATAAAAAAAAGAAAAATATCTATCGACTTGCATATTACGAATTTCTAAAGACAGAAAGGATATTAAAAATAGTAAACAAAAATTGGTTTAAAAAATGTAGAAAAAACCTCTCGTGGTAGACAAAGCGGTATCTATATACACCCAACCCAGTCTCACTTGAGCGAATTTTTAAAATACACCTTCAGCAATTAACGTCCCTTTCTGGGGCAAAGTTGGTTTAAAAGAAAAGAACAATTGCATACTCACAAAAGAATGCATGATCGCATCCATAAAAAGATGATCAATATTGAAAAAAAAGTCTTATTAGGAGTACAGGTGCATAATGTATACCACCAGCAGCTGATATGGCCATGAAGTGCAGGGCAAATTATACAGAAAAACACCGTCGGCTCAGTCAAGAACGGCGTAAGCGCATCCATCTTTAGCGCTTAGACACATCATTTTTAATGTTCAAGGTCGAAAGCTACAATTCCTTCATACATTGTTGTAGAATTATAATTTTGTGGGGCGATGTAACACGTATGTTTTGGACAGAGCCACCCTTGCACCGGACGGTTCGAAGTTTGTCGTGGAGCGTGGAGGCCAAATAAAACACCTGTTTTTCTTCTGTATTTATCTTGATTAAAATGTTATATACGTATGACACTAACTTTAAAATTAGTAAATTGGATACATAAACGCGTATTTTAAATAAAATAAAATCAGTTAATTATTTTCTAAATATTTCGTCATGAACAACAATATAATATTAAGATTAGCCATATAAAACAATAGCAATATGTTTTGTTTGATTTGTCATGTATTTTTTTTTATATTACAACACATCACGAACGTACCAGATACATGATTGAGTGTTTCTTATCGTTATCGGCAATAAACGAAGTATGAAAATATTCACGTTCCTACTAAAATATTTATTTACAACCTCACTGATAACGAATCCATATCAGTTATTACATCGTTAGCTAAAAGGTTATAACGTAACTGCCTGTTATCCGCTAGGTGTCGAGTTAGCGAGTACCCGTAAGGGGATAAATTTTGATAGCTAAGCCAACGTCTAACATCAATTCATCAATTCTTATCCTTAGCCATGCTAAATCATGGTACTGATGTAATGGAATTATGTTTATTTTCCTTTGAAATTCGTCAGCCTCGGGTATCGGACGTTTAATCCAGCGAGGATTATGGGTTTTAGATAAGGAATGTTTATGACTGCATTATGCGACGGCGAATCGAACCAACCTATAATTATTGGCGTTGAACGATAATTAACCGAAGAACCGAATAAATCCCTTCATTACGGGCGATCGATCTTGCTCGCTTTAGACGTTTTCTGTTTATTGAAACCCGAAATTCGTTATCGACTCGCTTCAATATAACAGTTTCGTTAATTAATTAAATCATTAAGCTGTGAACGATTTTCGTGAGAAGGTTTATTACGATGCGCTCGCGCCGTTTAAAAACGAGTTGGTTTCTGTTGTTGGTTTTTACGTGCAATGTGTACGCTCTCGCCGACTCGAGTCGTGTGATGCCGGTATACGTGTCCCAGGAGTATGAGCAGAGTCTGCTAGACCCGGAGCTGTGTACCGATCAGATGCGTGTGTTACCCTTCGCCGCGGTGACTCTCAGACGTGAGTATTTAGTAGCAGCTGACGCAACTTCGATGTGCTGCCAGTGAAATGACAAATGTATGTGTTCGGAAAAAAATTCTATTCAATTAATAAATTGGTACTACTCTAGAATTTTTATGAAGATTGATTTACGCCCATGAATATCCTTGCGGAATATAATTATGTAACGTTCACTGCTTTAATAAACTAGTTCCCAGTTAAATAAACGAATAATAAAAATAAATAATGTCCTTATCTGATCGAGTAGCTTAAAAATATATGTATAATTATTATAACGGACGAAAAAATCTGCGGACTATTGCTAAGCAACAATTGCAGTCCCCTGAAGTGACTTAAGTAGTTATAAATACATGAGCCATAAACAGAATCATACTTTCACACCAATATAACATATAGATGATTTGTAGCATACAGCCCATATGTATTTTACATTTCTATATTATATATATATATAAATTTATATAGAAACGTAACGTAACATATATATAAATATGGATGACGAACACTATACATTTAACTTATCTAAGTTAAGTTTATGAAAATAATAATAAATAATACATCACATCTCAGGAAAATGAGTGCACTTGTACTCGCTTTATGCACTATGTAAGTGCATATGCACACAGGACATTACACTATTTTCATATTTTTTTTCTTTTTTGTCGGTAAACAAAACCTCGTTTTGTATTTTTTTAATTATGACTCAATTTTCTTTATTCTGTAATTACCGATTGTACTGTTGCATAATTTTTTGACTATTTTATTATATTTATTATATGTAATGAATATAATAAAACAAACGTAAATAATCCCTTATTTTAGTCTAACCTGAAATCGCTTTGAATTTTCTACAAGATCAAATTTTTTTACATCGAAATTACATATTTCTATATAATATATTTTCCACGAGCTTCTTGGAATCCAGGAATTAATCGATGATTTTTTAACTTAAATCAATTGGCTAGTAAATTAAATTGTCTTGAAAAACTAAATTGCCTCTGTGTATTACAAAGCACACCTGTCTCGAACATTGTCAAGGCATTTGTAACGATGGTCATATGCCATGCCATATCTTGGTAGGCGAAAATGTGCCTCAATGATGGCGTGATAATGTCATACATACATATAAAGGACCTAATACGTTTTTATTATTGCTTGAGTATTTCATTTTTATTTGTTTTGTTGTTGAGTAATTTGAAATTGAATTTTAGGAACTTTATTATTTAAAAGAAGTTATTAAATGTTATTTAAATAGGAAATTGAGATGGTGACAGCAGTATAATAGTTTATTTCAGTGTATTATTTATTTATATTCAACTCAAGTAAGAGTAAAGTAATTTAGTCAAGAAGATATTGTGATGAATTTTGATAGTGGGTAACAAAATGGTAATTAAAAAGGCACCAGTAGGTACGGAACTATGTATAATTTTTCTATCTTTTTTATGTATTGTTCCATAAAACAACTAAGTGGTCAAAGATACTTTAACAAAGAAATAAAATTTTATGAACATGCCCCTTAATTCCAAATACCCAATAATTTAAATATCAGGAACTATTTCCGTCACTACTAACGCAGATTGTTTAGTAACGCCGTTGCTATAATGTTGATTATTAAATTAATTATAAACTGAAAACTGCTCTATTTTCTAAATAATTCATTAGTTATACACATTTCTTACAATATCTTCTTATTGCTACGAAACCTAAGTGTATTGCATCATTTCAAAATAGAAGGACGTCGGTTTGGTCTATAGATAAGGCTAATATGTCCAAGAAAGGAGGGTTCTTGCCAAAATTGACGTGATCCGTGTAAATACGGATTAACCCGTCGCATTCAAGATACATAAGTCATTGAGCTTACAATTTGCATATTGTGATTAACAGCTTAAATGAAGATGGGTCTGATAGGCCACACTGGCACTGCGCGTCTCTATAAGCGATTCGCTTAAGTAAGATCGAAGTGGAATGGTCGATTGTAAGGGGGGACGGTCGAAAATTGGAATCAGTGACGTAATATATGGATGGCCTATACCAACTGGCTCTACCATGAAATGTAAGTCGTGGTTCTATATTTAGATCGATTCGAATTTGGCTCGTAGTTTTGGCGTTTTTAGTTAATGGTATAAGAAATCTCTGTGAAATGATCAGGAAAAATAACAATTTCGTTGCTGTTCAAAAGTGATGTGGATTTTAAAATAAAACAGTTCATCAGTTTTTTTATATAATAGATCACTATCAACGTAGAATATTTAACTAGAGATAGGATGGTTAATGTCGCAGAATGAAAGCGAAGCTTAAAAATTTATAAAGTAAACTCAATAAACTATATTAGTATAGTTACATCGATTGTAATTAGTGCTTGTTTACAGGCCTGTTAATAATATTCTCACCTACTAATTTATTTAAATGTTTTCAAGAAATAAATCGAGAAGAAGTGAATCTCTATTTATGCGGAAATAGAACAATTTTCATGTCGTATTTGCCGTATATTTAAAATGGAGTTATAGAGCCATGCTATGGTCAATTTAGCTGCAGCACGAAAATGGACCGGCTCGACCGCTGAAATATCATACTTCCAGTGATTATAGACGTGAAGAAAAAGCTTCCATTGTTTTAATTTGTCCAGTGAGTGAGAATTCCGGTGACTCATTCCTCTCTTGACTATTCCATCCGCTTCCATTAATCCCCCTCCATCAGTTATCCTATTCCTAACGAAGAGGAGATAAACACATCTGTGACTTTTGTGAGGTTGCAAGGGTCCGTGGGCGGCGATGACCACCTACCCTCTGGTAACTCGTAATCTCGTTTGCTCAAGCGTACTATAATGAAAAAAACCAAGTTGTAAGTTTTGAAAATAGACAAGAAGCGAACTGAGGACACAAAAAATGTGGGCATTGACATTCTTTTGAAATCATGTTGTCATATCTTGTTCTAGATACAGAAATACGACACATTTTTCATGATAATGAATGTAATATCGTGAAGATAACGTATAATTAGCATTATTAGCGTAGTCGAATAAAATATGTTTTTAAAAATGAATTAAATTCTAAAACGATTTTCGAAGAATTCCAAAATAATGAAAATAGTTCCCAAATAATTTAAGCCGTTTAAGCGTACTATGCTCGTACCTGTGAAGAAATATCTCTTAAATGATAAAATTATAGAATATTCATTTTTGCCTTATGAAAAATTCCGTCTTTTGTTGAACTCCAATTGATTATCTGTCAATTAACGTCAATGACACTTTATACATTTTACAAATCAATAGAAAAACAAATTCCGGGACAGACGACGAAACGTGTTTCTCGAGGCACGAAGCAATTGGTTTGATTTGAATTCAGTCAAAAAGTGGGCGGACAATTCGACCATGGTCAGGATCGAATCTGACACCTGATTTGAAAACGACGCACTCGACCACTCGTCTACCTCTGCTCATTGCGCCACTATCGCTCACTAAGCCAACAATCGATTTAGATTAGTAGATACAAATAACTAGGCGTCATAGATTTATTATTGGTCCGCACGCACGATGTTTAGATACTGTGTGATTAGAATCATTTGAAATCACCCTTCTTCTACGTGGTTTTGTTAGAACCATAGTTTGATACCATTTATTATAAATCGGCTTTGAGTGGATACAGTAGCAATTATAACATAGTTATGACTCTATTTCTCAAGCACCTCCATGTGGCTGCAGTAATTTAACAATACTAAATTGCAACATAAAAATTGTATTTTCAGTTTATTATTATCAGGATAATGTGAGAATAATATTGTTTAATATTAGAAATAATCATAGTGTAATACCAAACCATGTTATATTGTATCAAAGAAACCCTACGCTTATCTTACCATGGTAATTTTTAATTTTACGAACGACTATTCTTTATCGTCGTTTTACGTATTCCTTAGATTCAACAATAAAAAAAAGAAAGGGCATAGTATACGTGCGTATTAGAGTGAAATACATAGACGAGACCAATCACTTATAAGCTATTCTAACGTACCAACGTAGATAATAATCAGCTGGATGACGTGTGTAATTTGAAACTTAAACTTATAAATTGAAATCCCGTATTTTTTCACAAAATCTCAGGTTTCAAAGTGCATTTATTATTCAGGATATGAGACTAATTATATCAGTAGTTGCGTCTGTAGTGCTTGGTGATAACTTATGTAAGGAAGAAAATCACAGAATAGAGCATTCCATTTGTTTTAAAACTCCCCAGAAGTTTTGTACAAGAACGGGTGGGAAAGATTATCACATTTATTATCTATTTTTACATCTGCTCTTTATATTTGCGACTTAAATTTAAAATTATGGAAAGCATATGAATTTCTAGTACTTGAAGCGTAACTTGTATAGAAATTGACACTATCCGTTTTGCATTCATGCATACATTACACGCGTATTATTTTTTGACATATTGTAAATACACGTTTCCTGCATACAAAACTTTCCCTCCACCCGAGAACCGCCGTGTTCTTGCGTAGCTCTTTTACATAAAATACTGATAAAATTCTAGATAAGGGATTATATTTATGATTAGATATTATCATCAATCATCGACAACAGCAAGACAATAGTACGAATCTAGCTACAGGTATCTACAATACTCGCTTTGTATGTGTAGGTCATATGTGTAGCTAGATCGATTTCTATATTGCGTTAACGTTATTTGCTTCTACTAAGCAGTTACTTTATTGATATTAATGTCTTTCTGCTTACATCAAGCTGGTCAAAAGAGGATCAGAGATGCAAAACTTTACGACAATCATGATAAAATGTTTCGCAATAGCTGTGCTATTCCGTTACGGAGATTAATTTAATTAATGCGTAAAAGCGATTCTGAGTCTTAGCCTAGCCGCTATCCGCGTAGTGTCTGTGCTACCTTGTGTTTGACTGTCATCGGTTTGGCATCATCAGCAACGCCATCAGTTATGTTTATTTTTTGATACGTAGGAGATCGAATCAAAAGAAACCTGAATTAAGTATACTGTGATAATTTATGTCCTTATAAAAAATATATAATTTCCTAAGCAAGAGGAATATACGACTCGCTATTCACTATTACGCTCTTCACGGCGAGCAGTAGTAGCCTAGCTCGTATGAAACAGAGAGTAGCGGGTTCAATCTTTGGCCATGGACAAATTGACCAATGAGTTTTTGACCTAAGTCAAATTAAACGGCTACAGTATAACAATAACTAATTGTAGAGTTTTTTTTTTCATAATTACCTATGTTTTTCTTTTATTATTGCGAATTTATTGCATTTTTTATACTTATTTATATATTTGGTCGATTTCAGAGCAATAATTGGATTATGGTCATTATTGTTCATGCACAAGTATTTAATTTTAGTCGTAACTTGTGGTTTGAAAGAAGATACAGGAGTACTACAAGAATAGAAAAAAAGTATGTAGAAGTGGTTTGGCCATCTGAAAGGGATGAATAAAAGTGGATTGACAAAAGGAATTTATAGAGCGAATGGCGTGCGAATGGGCGCGTAAGGGAGGGTCGACAAAGGATGTCCTAATAGAAAAGCTTATGCAGAATAAATTCCTAGCACATTAATTTAGGGTCGAATCTTAAGCACCTGAAAGCGATGAACTTGTACGAAATAACTGATGGATGTCAATGAAGCATGAGAACCTTGTAAAAGTCGGATCGTAGGAATACGGGTCTCTAACACCCTTTTAAGAAATACGCGTGAGCTTACAAAAAAAAAGATAACAATTTGGTATAGGTTTATATCTTAAAACTCCGGCTTAGTATTAACGTATAAGGAAATGTAAGCATACCTAAGGTAATACATGATTTGCAATTACTTTGGTTTCTGTCAATCGGCATAGTTGAATAAAATAAGTAATAATATCAAAACGTCACTAAATTTATCTTTTGCTTACGTTTTCAATCATAATTCGAAGCAAATTACAGTTGGTACAATAGAAATATTGCGCCATAAATATTGATAATTTAATCACGCTATAGCTGACAGAGGAAGCATTAAATATACACGTATTACTAAAATTGATATGGTGACAATTGTTTACGGCTAATAAAATATTATCATTAATCGTGTTTGTTTTTTTTACTAATTTTATTACGCTAATCGGTAGATTTATGATTCTAATAGTACTATTTGTCAATAAACTTTGAATAAGCAAAGTCTTTTAATATTTACAGATATGCATAGTTAAGATAAAAAAAAGGTGTATATAAACATTAATTGCATTATTACTCTAAAATTACATCAAAAGTCTGTTCCCGCGCGAGCGATCGGACTACTACTGGTCAAAAACAAGACAATAAAAGAAAATGAACTGGATTCAAGAATTGAACTTATTGGTGATTTTAATTTATAAAAAATGCAACAAAATATTAGAAATAAAACGCAAAGTTCAAATATACAATCACTTCAGATTTTTTTATTGTCTTTTCATATAGATGTCGTGCAATTGGGTCGATAGACTCCCAAGGAATCTGTCGTGTGAATATTTTTTGAGTAAAAATTTAAATAAGTTTTCATAACTAAATTTCGTACTTTCTATCATTCAAAACCAAGATTCGGTAAAGCCGTGTCAGAAAATTAAAATTTTATCTGTTTTAGGCATTTGAAATTAAACTATTAATCAATAGGCTGTCAAGAACAAAAAATAAATTTTCAAGAGTGTTCATTATCAAGATTCAATTTTTCAAGTTAAACACAATCGTAATTCGAAAATTCACTCAAACAGAATAAAATCGTTAAAGACCTCTCAACAAATATTTTCTTCGCAATAATAGCAAATGTACAACATTTGCTATTATTAGGATTATAAAGTTGCACAAGCGTAATTAGTCCACAATTAAAGGATGTGGACTATTTTTTTAATTTAACTAATTTAATAATTGAAACATTCATAGATTATGAATGTTTCAATTATTAAATTAGTTAAATTAGCCCAGATATTTTCTATTCTAAGAAAAAATTTTATATCGCCAAAAGAAGAAAATTGTCAAACAAAAACAAACATGATTCACATTAAGTTTAATTACATTACTTTTGCACTTTTCAGTTCTGGACGCAAGCGCGCGGATCCCGAGTGGCGTATTGTCTGGCAACCTCAACGACTTAGGAAATTACCACGATTGCCTTGCTATCAACGAACGAGTATTAAACTATGAAATCCAAGGAAAATATTGTACTATTTTGTTGCCGATCGACCAAACACCGGAGCTCATATTTCCAACGTTGCCTCCCTTGCCAACGTTTCCGACTTTTCCGACCGCGACAGAATCTACATGGCCTACTTCAGCATCTGAAACTACAACTGAAACTACAACTGAAACTACGACTGAAACTCCGACTGAAACTACGACTGAAACTCCGACTGAAAATACGACTGAAAATACTGCTGAAACTGGGACCGAAGCGTTAAATAATGCTAGGATCGGAACTGCAACAGATATGGAGGCTAGAATACTAAGAGCTTTGCAATTAAGGAGAGAGACTTAGCAACAATGTCGGGTCTCGACAATAATCCACAATCAAGGTACAAATAAATAAAATACCTTAAAATCCCTTGTAAAGATAAATAATCGTTTATCGCTTTAAGCATTTATTTTAAACCGTGCAAAACTGCTGTACGTACATAAATGATATTGTCGACCTCTAAACAATAATAAATTCATTCACTAATCACTTACATCGATAATCATTTCATTCTTGTAACAAAAAAAGTAATATTAAATATTTATTCATGATAAAAAACGATAAAATATAAAGATGATATATAGACGAAAACAAGAACATTGTAACGTGATTGTTGTTTAATATTAATTTATTTTCAGAATACCGCCCGTGATAACACTCGCCACTGCTGGTCTGACTCTGGCGTTTTGCATTCCCAAAGTGTGTCCCACGCGGCAGGCCGTGGAATTCGTCCAGAGGAACTTGATATTTGTCAATTTCACATTCCACGATTACTACTGTCGCCTACCGGCAGATAAGCCATGGGCGCCGGCCGACATTGTCGCTATGTGAGTATAGTGTCGCTTTAATACCATTTAAGTACTGTGTCTTTAACGATAAAAGTTATTATTCACAACATCGCCTCACGTTTTTGTTTTATCCACACTAACGACCACGTCATTGTATTATCTTACTAGGTTTTTTTGCGCTGTTTCTGTTACATGTATAATTTTAAGTTTAATTTATTGTATTTATTTACAGAACTATTTTCTCTTTTATCGGACTGCTAGTGCTGTTGTCTACGATGTATGACCTAAATCATACTTTTGTTCTGAGGCGAAGTGAGTTATCTTCTACTAAGTTTTTTAGACTTTTTAGAATTGATTGAGCTTTCGCTTTCCAGCTGTACTCACTGTGACAATTAAAAACAATTTTTTAAATATTGTTCACAGATCCCAAAGAGGCTAGCGGTCTGCTATGTTGTTTCTCCATTTATACGAATACAAGGCGTTTGCTTACATTTAACGAGTCACCAGAAACATTGGAGTGCGTTGACGGTATACGTAGCATTTCTATGATGTGGGTAGTGGTAGGACATACTTTTGTGCTGACTAACCTTGCCTACATTCAAAATCTCATCGAAGCTACAGAGGTAGGTTTACAAGCGTTTTTATATAAAAAAAATCTCTCAAATAATGTTCGAAATGCTTATGCCTTTTAAAATGGAAGCCATTTCTAATACCGCCAGTGGTGAATTTCGTTTTTATTCCAATACGCTTTTGTATTACTATTCTAATTTAATTTTGGACCATTCTTTTTTTCCAAAGTGGATCTCCAAATTTGAAAACCTATGGGTTACTGCCGCCCCGATCACCGTGGACACCTTCTTTTTGCTGAGCGGAATACTAGCCGTCTACACGACCATCGGCAAGATCACCAAGCGTACGTATCTATCACCTTCCTTACCGCTCACCAATAGAAATAACGGCTAACAAAATTGTATTTCAAATTTATAGCATTAGCATACTATTTTGTTTCTCTTCATGCACTTCCGAAATACTGACTTTACAAAAGCTATTAAAATTTGTACCAGACGAAACAAAAGCTTCATATGACACTGACATAAAATTGGTCTTATCTTCAACTCCGTTAAGAAAATTAATGATTCTCGTAACGGAAAAAAAAAAAAGAATTTGGAAAAATCACTGTCACCAACCCTATTTTTGAAAATAATAATATTAATCTGACATGATTCTTGCCATATTTCATATTATGATTTTTTGTCTTGTTAGCTTCAGCAGAATTATTATGAAGAACACATTCAATATCGGTTAATTCTATCTTTGTAGTGGGTTAATAAAAGTTATGTTTGTTAAAATAATTTTGATGCGCATGTATTATTTTTATGTAGAGAGTGGCAGCGAAACTAAAGTCACTAAATGGGTAAAAGTATAAGAAGCTATTAGATATCCCTATAAGTTGTTTACTAGTTTTATCTAGATCTATCTTTTCTTATCAGTCGTTGAGGTGTTTTTTTTCTGGGTTCCGTTTCCTTTATAAGTTTATATTAAAGCTTGTTTTTTATCTTATCAAAAATTAAATGAGCATTATAAGCCGTACGCATTTGGATTATTTTATTCTAAAATGCTTAAAAGTCTGTAACGTCAAATTGCAATTATTATTATCATAATTCTCAGGTCGGTTCGTTCTAAGTCTTCATTTGTATTACCTGAACCGGTACCTTCGGATGTTCCCTCTCTTGGCTACGGTGGTGCTACTTCAAGCGTCGTTGTACAACCACGTCGCCGACGGGCCCTTCTGGGAGAACGTGGCGTTAGCTACTGAACGCTGCCGTTCCTACTGGTGGTCTGCGCTCCTGCATGTGCAAAACTACGTGAATCCCGCGGAATTGGTAAATTTATCTAATTTGATATTTTCCAATTATTGAACAAATTTTTTCTCTCATACTTGTAGAATACTTGTAGAATGTAGGACTTCTATTAGCGAACGATATCACAAAAAAACTCGTGTCTATGCGATGTCATACTTTACTTTGTTGTATTGAAGATGTTCCATGCTATATTTAAGGCTAATAACTAATGGATTCAAACCAGAAGTATGTCAGGAAACGGAGACAATTTAATTAAAAAAAAATAGAGTTTGTTTCGTACCAGTGGTGCTCATAGGACTTTTAACCATTGTAGGATATCACAGCGAAATCTTATGTCACTTCAGATATTGCTTGCTAAGTATATATAATATAGGAAAAAAACTAATAACCTAATAAAATTGCATTCTACTGCAGATCGTTATTGAACCTTTTTTTAATACATTGGATGTCGAAGTAATCGACTGAATTAACAACCAAGTATATTATAAAACTATAAAACCAAATCAACTAATGGATAACCTAAGTGGTCATTCAAAGACTACTGTTATCACTGCATTATACTTTTCGTTTAGTGAAACAAAGCAAAATATATGACAACAGTGCGGAAACTGTAACTGCAAATGTTTTAAATCAGTCCTGATAATATATTATTTGTATTTTAACTCCACCCGCTTTTTAATGTATTTTCGAACATCGTCGTAAAAGGTCGCGGAACTCTTAAATCGGTCAGCAGTTTTTTTTTTTTCAATTGGAAAATCGCTAGTTTGGTAAGTTGTTGTTCTGCAAAAATACGTGTATAAGCGTTTTCAACATGAAAATGGTCATCCGGCAGAGGCGCTAGTTGCGGGAACGGTGGCAAAACCATAGGCAGTCTCAAAGTTTAGGGAGATTTTGTCTGTAAATTGTTTTCAAACAAATTTTTTATCGTTTTACATACATTCAGATTAGAAATTCAGACAATTTATTTGTTCAGGCATTTAAACGCGTTTCTGAAGCCATCTATATCAAATTTGTGGACACTGTAAAGACTCACAAAATCATTCAGCAGTCATTTTTTTCTCAAAAAAACGGTACTGAATCTACTGAAATTGATAAAAGACAGTAATTTAAAACTCTTTATATCACTTAATTTTTTGTAGCGGTCTCGAAACTCGCCAGGAACATTATCACTTATTTTAATAAATATACACTTATAGTGACTTTAGATGCCATCGACATCTCGTTTTCTTTTAGGCTGATCACAAGTGTTCACAGTATTCACAAATATTCCAAAATTATGATCTGAAATATGCTAAGAACATGTTATACTCTAAGCACACAGTTGTGTATGTTAAAAGTTTTTTTTTTTATGTAATGTTTCGTAAAGAATATCTATTTCTGCGAAAATATTATCAAATACATCTAAAAAAAAGGTAAAATCAACTTTAGAAATTACATTTACGATAAGCGAATTTAAAGACCAACATGTTTCGACGAAGCGTAGTATTTTGGTGAATTGTTCATAATGATCTCGCCCTGTCGTACTACCGTGAAAAATAAATCAATATGCTTTTAATGATACTGAAAAATCGATTAGTTACGCCAATTCGTTGAAATGATTCAGAAAGTATCGAATTTAAAATACGAGATGGATACCAAACGAAAAGGCCTATTGAACAACGTTTTTTACACGGCCTTTTTAGCCTAAACACTTAGAAGTCATAACTATCGCGCCGTCATACGTTTAAGCGATTATTTTGAATAAACAATTACATTCGTTGAGGCATGCAAAAGTGCTGAACTCAATGAAATTGCAGTGCGATTCAAATTAACATCTATGAATAAATTAGTCGACTGCTTTAGAATATACAAAATATCGCAATATAAGTACGAGGTGTTTCATTCCATTGACATTCGACATTTGATAAATAACAATCGCAATAAAATCAGTATCCTTTACATATTTTTCAATTGTGCTTTATAGAGCACTCCCATATACCGGATTGGCAATACTAGACATTAAATAATTTTGAACTTGGTTGGATAAGCCTGTAAAAACCTAAGTAGAAGTTTCTAAATGGCTTCCCAAATCACCAGCCTAGTCTACTTGTTTACCAAATAACATACCATATCGATTAAACATTAAATACATTACGGTTTCTATCTAATTTCGCGTTGTGTGTTTCAATATCAAAGTTTGTATGGACTGCTTAAACTTGTTTTGATGCGAATTTAACGTTAAATATGTGGTAATAAAATATGTAGCATGACTCAAAGTATTTTTTCTGATTTTCTGATTTGAACAGCGTCTGTCAAATTATGCAAATCAACGCACCCGTGATTAACCTATTTGGTAGTTGTGAATAAAATACACAAAAACATAACAAACCATTTATGTTTGTACGCAGTTAGCCAACTAAACATTTTTAAATATTTACTATTAAATTTTTTGCTTTTCTATTTTTTTGAAACAAATCTGTGTATGGTAACCGACGGTCGATTTACACTGCTGAATTTTAATAAGCAAACATTTTCATCACAGAATAACACAGTTAATATATGATTAATGAGATTGTGGTTGTTGCACGAAAACGGTAGCGTGGCGACCCCTATAACGGCGTATATACGTATTAATTGTATAATACTATTTAAAAACACAAAAGCATTCATATTATAAAACCACTTAATTTTGTTGATTTATCATCTTATCCGGAGTCTTAAATTATGTTTGTGTGCTGATAGTTTGTATAAAAATGATTTTTACATGTGTGCTACGCGTAAGAGATGCGTGTATATATGTGGCACGTGGTTTCGTCTACTTACGCTAGATGTGCTGTATGGCTGATGCTAGAAATGCATAAGCATGCCAATAGATGGTATTATTAATAAGTAATATGTTAAGTGAGTTTACTTTTCGATTTACGTAAAATTCCTTTTTGGGTAATAGGTTGGATATTTGAATAATACTTTAATTTTTCTAATAGGTATCAAGGTAGGCTGTGCTTTTCTCTCTTTACAAAATGGACTTCTTCTTTCTGTCTTCACATAATATCACTTATACGGTGATATTATGTAAACTATAGAAATATATCTGAAACTACCATAAAATTCCATATTTAGTACTTGGTAATCTTTTTTTTCCTTAGAAAATTGCGTCAAATGCCGTAAAGCAGATCTAAATCTAATGAAGAGTTTGAATTGTTAAATATATAGCATTTTTTTGACATCGCATTATGAAAATTTAAAAATTTTCGTAAGTTAGGAAAATATTGTTATCAGTCTTATATGAACTAGGGCTTTCATCAGATCTCGAATTTTTTAGGGTCCTAAACTTTGAACCTTTTAGGGTCCTAAGAATCTATTTTGATCATTTTCCAGGTAATGTCTGTATGTCAATGCATGTGTATATCGGTGTGTGTGTATGTATTATTTGCTTAGGAAAGCAACGCCGGTTGTTAAAAAATAATTGCGTGGAAATAAAGCATATCGAAATCGAACAAGTCGTTCCATGTTAGTTTAAAAATTAAAAAAATATCGTTTTATTTAAATAAATCTTGATGTTTGAATTTGAAAAGTTGCAAACGTAATAACAATATATATTTCAGTTCGGGAGATTGTGAAAAAACGCAACGACGTTTTGAGCTTAAATTATTAATTTTCTGCTAGCTATATTTTTGATGACTTTGAGCTCGAAAGTAGCAATAAGTTTCAAGAATGGCCTTTTAGGTTAACCCATTTCCGATTTTTTTAGCTCGATGAGCTTAAAGATGATTCTTTGAGCTTTGAGAAACCTATATTTTTGAACCAGGAGTAGTTCAAGAACACATAGATAAATACGGAAAGGCGTAGAGATGACCTATAGGGTGAACCGTTTCACAGACTTTCATTCTTAATTTCTTTTGTAAAAATTATGATTAAACAAAAAAATTATAAGTTAACGTTATTAATGATATTATTTTAAAATAAAAAAAAATGAAGTATTATTTTTTTTAATCTAATCTCCTCGAAGAAGGTGGTAACGAAGAGATACGTTTACTTATTAGTAGAGGTCGCCACTGTTTATATTTTAAACCACATAAAAAAAAACTAAACTGATAGATTTTTTTACGTGCGACCGTGATTTTTACAAGTTCCGTTGTTGATTGTTGGGATCGGTTGCCTAAATTATTTTCATATTTTTTTTTCTGGTACATTAAATCTTTTTTTGATGCTGACATAATAAATCTTAATTAAGTTAAATATACAATAATAAACAAACATTTTTGTGTCCAACAATATTATAGCTATATAAATAATTGGTAACAAGAGCTGAAATTTTTTTTCTGCACATTATTACGAGTTTAATCATGTCACTTCTATTTTGTACTTTTTGAACTTTCTGTAGTAATAATCATGTGCATGAGTAGACAGCAAAAAAAAAAATATCAACATGAACATACAAAATTTTGTTACAGTGCATCGCACAAACGTGGTACATATCGGTGGACATGCAGCTGATATGGATTTCACCATTGGTGTTGATTTGGATGTTTGGTGTTCGACGGTGGGCTTGGATTGCGCTCGGCGTCGCCACCACACTATCCTTGATCTCTTCCTCGGTTTACAGCTTCTTATTTAACTTCCCAGCGGCTATAGTCAACATGGGGTAAGTCAGTACTATTTATTACCATTTCATATTAACAATACATATCACGTTCGCTACAATTAACGAAACAACAAGCTGAATAGCTACTGTCAGTAAAATCGATTTACGAAATCCTTCAATTTTCAGACGCTTAGACGAATTCAACGACTACATGACTAGATACTACGTCAACACACTCACTCGAGCGCCACCTTTCTTCGTCGGAATGATATATGGATATTTATTACATCTGTACCGTGGCAAGAAACTTAAAATGCATATGGTAAGATTCTCGAATTCGATACTCCTATCAAAAAGGAATGACTCTATATATGAACTTATTTTTCATTCTTACCGACCAGGCTCATATCATGCTCATGTGGTTATTGACCTTTACTCTGATGGCATTCGCTATCTTCACGACGTACCCCGTTATGCAAATCGACCATGATAGACAGATGTTCGACAACTTTCTAAACGCTTACGTGAGAGCGTTGTGGGCTGTCGCTCTTGGCTGGCTGATATTCGCTTGCCACAAAGGATACGGAGGTGAGCGCGTTCAACTACTTTATTATTTTATACCTCTCAAATTGACATATTCCCCTGTAGAAATATATTTCGAATGAATAATTTTATTACGTTAGTGATCTATTGCATTTGTTCATATCTATTGTTATGAAAGCTTCTCTCCTATAACCCGGTTTTCTTTATTGTACAAAATGTAGTCAATTATAGTAAATTAAGAACCAGAATAAGTTTTGTTTCCAAAAACATTCACAAGGTTGTATCTGTATGTCCTGTACTACAAAAATTTAAAATTACAGGTCAGACTATAAGGTCTTCGTGAAGTAATAAAACAATATAATATAACAATATTAAAGCTGATTCAATTATAATACGGTTAATAAATTGCTTATGGACATTTCACTCATGTTATCGACTATAGCTAACGCTAACCATGTATACCGTGACTAATTCACCACGGCTAATTATTTACACCTTAGGTTACTTTGTTGAGGTTTTAATAGGCATCCCTATTTTTTTCTAGTAATGACTATAACCTATGTTACTCAGGAATAATGTAGCATTCTAATAGTGAAGGAATTTTTGAAATCGGCATTGCAGTTTTTGAGTTTATTCGTTACAAACATATAAAATGCAAAACTTTTCTCTTTGTAATATCAGTGTAGATGATTAATCCGCTTTAGGTATAGCTTATATTTAATTATAATAATTTCTTAGTTCATATTATTTATTAGAAACAAAGAAATATTTTCTAAAGTATATCATGTTTATATATCACGAAAATTGTAGCAATATGAAACATGCATATGATATTTACAAAAAAAAAAGAAAACATTACTACTCGTTTTGTAACAACATAGAAAGGAAGGTAACAAAAGAAGTTAGTACACTAAAACAAATATGAACGTGAATAACAAAGTTAATAAAAACAATGTACCAGTAAATTGCAGGAGCATTTGTAACATATTTCAGAGGAATGCAGCGAATAAAGATTCTATTGCAATCAGATTTCTAATGATATTAGTACCTATCCTATAAATATTCCTTTATGAGAATATGTGTTTACTCATTTTGTTTCACGTACTACATTCGCGTACACTTTAACTTCTTTTAAATGCGCATATTTTTTGTTATTTTTTTATTAATTTTGTACCACACTTTTTTTTTATTTCTCATTCTTCCTGTTCATTTTGACGCAGGTCCCATAAATTGGTTCTTATCACTACAAATGTGGAAATTACCAGCGCGTCTATCCTACGGCATGTACCTTGTGCACTTCCAACTCATGCTCATAGTGAATGGCACATGGACTCAAACCAAATATTTCAGCACCGCCGACGGGGTATGTATTTATATGATTTAATCTCATTACAGATTTTAAAGCCTATTCCATATGTTTATACAATAATATGTTTTTTTGCAGATATATAGATACTTCAGCGATCTGATGTTGACATTCTGTGTAGCGTTCCTACTAGGAGTTCTAATTGACGCGCCTTTCTCTACTATTCAGAAAATCGTAGTCAATGGAGGTTAGATATATCATTGCTGCATATATTTCAAAATACTAACAACACATAATAGTAAACTATGATGTAACTGCAATATCGACTGTTTAATGAAATAAGCATCACTATACGTTTTGGAAAATGGACAGCATTGCGCCAATTTTTCCGGTTATAGAGTATTATATTTTAAGTACAATAAGCACAATAAAAGTAGAAATAAAAATAACCGGTTTTTTTATTTCTATTATCCCTATTGCAATTTATTTTTATTATGCTTATTTTAATTAGAATATAATAATCTAGAACGGGAGAAAGTGGTGCGGTACTGTTGATTTGCATACTGTATGTATGTATAGTTTAATAATTTCAGCGTTAAGTTTACACAATAAAGTAAGAAGATTTTGATATCAATTTTCTTTGTAGTGCAATCTTAATAAAAAAAATTGTTTCAGGTGGTAAGAAAAAACGACCTCCGCCAAAAGAAGAACCGGAAGTTCTTCCACCAGTCACATACCACCAGCCTTACTTGAAAGCAGATTCTTCTAATGGCGCCGTTGTAATAGTTCCAGAAACTTCTAATTTATAGACTTACATTTTCTCGTATCGAGTTACAAACCCTGTTAAAAATATTACATTGTGTGAAGTACGATTGTGTTTAGTAAATGTGTCATTAATTTAAGTTGATTATGTATTTATTGTGATAACTTCGTTAAGTTACGATTTAGGCTTAATTTGTAATTTTCATTTAGTTTCGCTTATTTGAATGAAATCATTATTTTAATCAAATAAATAAATGAGATCACTGCCTGTCCGTACCATTCATATTAAATAAAATATTGTACAATATTATCGTGTTACGAACTTGATAAAAAAAAAATGAAGGAAAAACTAATTAGAAGACGAGACGTAATTTCGCCTAATTTTACGTATAGCTGTTTTATTGGGTCGGAATTCATATTAATGTGTTATTGTTAATTATAGTAACTACCTCATTTATTATCAGATACGTTTATATAGTATATAGATATATTATTAATACTAGAGTCGCCACACTGAATCAGTTCAATGTCCGACGAATATTAATTTTTTTTTGTATCACAGAAATAAAACAATAATTGGGTTTTTGATTATTTTGGAAACTCTTTTCTTAAAATAATAGATGTACCTAAATTAATGAATTAATTTCAAGATAATGTACTTTCAATATTTAACGTTGGACAATGTCGGATGCAAAGTATCCTATGCATTACTTATTACACGTAAGTCGACATATTTTTGTCGACTTATTGAATTTTTTCCATAACACAATTAACGGAAGAAAGCTAATGTAGAATGGAGTAAGCAGTTTAGTTGATTCATGTGTTTGTAAAATTATTGTCGAAAGAGAAACGTAGAAGAATCAGTTTGCTATTATATTTTTTCGTGTCATAACCATATAGATAAGTTTTCTCCTAGCCAGTCAGACAATTTTATATACATGTGATGTACAATCCATACTTTAGGGTCACAGGTTAATAAGGATTTGCGATACAAATATACGAAAATGAGAAATGAACAATTTGTAATATGAAAACGAAATTACAAAGCACAACGAAACCATAGTTATCGTGTGTTAAATCATTATTCGTGTCGCTTAAGAGTCACATTAAATCTGTGTAGCGTTAAGCAACACAAAAATCGATGACTTCTCCCGACTTAACGCAAACATTTACCACATGAATCGTGCGTTGTTTCACTGTCTTAGACTAAACGGGCACGGCATGGGACCTCACGCTGGCGAAGCAAAATGCTCTGCGATGCGGCATATTAATATAACATGACATGCTTTGCGATGTAGCAACATCACTTTGTTGTGTATCGGCCCTTACACAGCAGCCTCGATGCGCGTGCGATGCTCTCACTTATAGAATGCATTGCAAGGAAAAGTTTGCCTGGTGTCGCAGACGATTGTTTTATTGTCATTCCCATAAATTTCATAACTTCAGACACGTAAGCATTCATAACGTTATAGGTGTCTAAATAATTTTCATTTCTTTTAACCAGATAAATTGCTTTTGATGAAATTGAATCTTCTTCTAAAACTGATTCTCTAATTTAATCTTCAGAGATCTAAGTATTTCATTGTCTAACTTACAACTTGCCACTTAAGCTGCATACACATCATTTAGTGGAGAAGTGCACTAATCTGACGGTCATCTTTATTCTGAGCAGCGACTATATGTTGCTGTATTGTATATAGACTATTTTATTTAATGCGTAAACTATGTTAATAACATTCAATTAAAGGGGATCTTTTAGTTATAAGTTTTAGACGCAACAATAATTGTAATGTAATTATGTTTATTTACAACATATTTGAGATATATGCAAAGACGTTCTTTGTTCTATTTTCAATAGCTTTAATTTCAATATACATCTATTTATTGCCAGTATATTATACTTTTAAAAATATTATGTAATACATACCTAAATTACATATTGTGAATTTTATTTTACCTGACAAAACTTTGCACGTAAGTATTATGTGTCTAAAAATACGCTAAAAATATCGTTATGAAGAAAAAAAAATTGCCTTGTTATAATAAATTCCTTTAAAAAAAATTAACGACTTGATCTCTAAATATTTTTTTCTACTAAAATATACCTATCTTTACTATACATTGATAATATTATAATAATTAAAATATCGCTTGAAAACAATTTATTATCTCAATATCTAATTTTTGTAATCATAAATATTAGACTAATAGCTTAGATAAATTTAGTGACAGCGTTATCAATTGCGTGAGTTTATAATTATTAATGATGTATAAATTCATAGCATTTGCTTATTTTAAAGTCTCTATAAATTATATATATGTACAAAATTTGTTAAAATGTTGACTCTATACTTTTCCCGGTAATCTATGGTCTATTGTTTAATATAGATATGGTACTTTAATATAAGTCAATCGCTTTTGAATGCCATCATTGCAAGTTTAGACATTTGGCGCAAAAGATCTGCCCTAAATTTGTATAATTTCTTTATTATTAATATAAAGAAAACATTTGAGAAATGTTTAATCCTCTGGGCCAACTCCTAAATTCTCGATTTTCTACTTGACAGAGCTCAAAAACTTTTATCTTATTTTGACAACATAAATATCTATTTACTTAATTACTTCTATTTACCTTCACATTTCGTCCACCGTTTAAGATGGTTATTATTAGGAGTACAAATAAGTTTCCGCCGTTTTTTGTCAATAAAATAATATTTGTTGTGAAAGAACGGTAATTTAATTTTAATCGAAGTATTGTCCATCACTAGCAACTACTTTTTTCTATCTTTCAGGCAGCCTTCGGATTCCAAGTCTGAAGAACTCCTTATCTTTTAAGGCTATCCACGAATCGACCCAATTTTTTGGTATCTTTATATGATGTAAACCGCTGCCCTGACAGAGCATGTGCCATTGACCAGAACGGATGATAGTCGGACGGCGCAATGTCTGGTGAATACGGCGGGTGGGGTAGTACTTCTCAATCAAGTGTTTTCAAATAGTTTCTTACCGGAACCGCTATATGTGAACTAGCATTATCACATAGAAGAATAATTTTGTCGTGTTTGAAGTAGTATTAAGGGCGTTTTTCCTTGAAAGCTCGGCTCAATCACATCAATTGTGTTCAGTACAGAATTCCACTCATTATATCGCTTAGATTAAGCAACTCCAAATATACAACATGAGTTTTTTCCTTGAATATTCGGTTTTGCTGTAGATGTTGACCCGTGGCTAGGTAGTCTTCATGATTTTCTTCTTTTTGGATTATCATAATGTATCCACTTTTCATCACCAGTGACGATTCGATGTAAAAAACTTATTTCAGTGTCTAGCCGATTATGCATGAGTGAACCGCTACTAGCGTTTCATTCATGCATAATCGATGGATTTACTCTAATAACGGTTTTAAATGCGAGGACTGCTTGCTGAATGACTTCTAAAGTAAGTTCAAGTTCCTTTTGTGTTCGAGACGAATGTTCGTCCAATTCTGCATCCTCATAAATTTTTGGCCATCCACTGCGATCTTTGTCTTCTACGTCAAAATCATCGTTTTTAAACTTTTGAAACCACTCACGACATATTTTCTCACTCAAGGCAGCCACATTGTATGTTTCTACGAGCAACTGATGTGTCTCGACTGCAGATTTTTTTTAAATTAAAGAAGTAAATTAAAAGTCCGCAAATGACACTTATTTGGCTCAAATTTAGGTATTTTTGGATAAAAAAAAAATGATGCTAATATGAAGTTAATAACATGATAGGATTGTGTTGTTCTTGAATAAGTAACCTAATTTTAAAGCAGGTTATCATCTGCGAATTCGAACATAAGCCTCATGCCACGCCATCTCTCTTAAAACGGCGGAAAGTTATTTGTGCTCCTAATAATTATGCCCTAATGATGAAACTCTGGAGGAATACTTATCACCAAAATTCTAGAAGTAATTTTCTACCAGTTCTTGGAAACAAACTTTCTTTATTAAAGGGGTACAAAGTTTCCATCTTCGAAACGCAAGTTGAATTCGCAAGAACATTTTGGATCAGCAGGCCTAGACGAGTGGCAAATTGTTTCTATTTCCACAAATGCTAACGCTTTAATGTTGCCAGTATTTTCTTAAGAAAAATTTCGAATCTCTAGACCGCTTCACATTTCGTTAGCTAACGTCGATCCCGCACATTTACCACTTTATTCTACGACCGTTTACGGTCAGAAGAAGCAACAGAAAACCACTTGTCTAGGCCTACTGTAAGAAAAGAAATATTTGATTCACGTAAGGTATGCCGTTATTGTGAATCAATAGTTTATCTGTAACATTGTCCATTATTGTATCAAGTTTCAATA
This sequence comes from Eumeta japonica, assembly GCA_005406025.1. Lineage (NCBI taxonomy): Eukaryota > Metazoa > Arthropoda > Insecta > Lepidoptera > Psychidae > Eumeta > Eumeta japonica. The sequence goes on from BGZK01001255.1 coordinate 29,319, forward strand.
TAGATACGATTAAGCTATTTATGTCCTATAAGTACTAGACCTCAAAAAACTATTATGAATCACGCCAAGATTGTAATTAATAATACTGTCTACAATACTTCAATTTTCATATCGATTCTTCAATGAAATGCAAGTGTCCGCTCGTTTTTCGTCTTGAAATTCGATTAATTCTTAAGATGCTAACTAATACTTTTCTACATTTTTTTTTTTTAATATTCACGGTCAATACTGTTGCTATATTAACGTCTAACCGTAATGCTATATTATTATTACTCTAATAGTTTAATACATAATCGGTTTCCAACATTGTTCATAATTCATCCCTATTCTGCGATTATGTGACTAGTCTTCTCCGTAGTTCATTTTGAAAAATTCCAAATTCAGTGTAAAAGGAACTAAACTATCGGTCCTGTCCTTATACGATGCCGAAATTCGTTTTGAAAAGATACCAAACTTGTAAAAAAAATTGTATCTACGAAATGTTGATTGCGAAAACAATCGGAAGAAAAGTACTCAAACGACGTAATTTATTATTACACTTATTACGTAAACGACATTCGTTTTTATCTTAAAAGAATACTGTTGAATCTAATCACAACGTGAATGATATTTTGAACTGAAGTGCATGTACCTCAAAAAGAAGTGGAATAATTATTGTACACTAAAGGTATACCTCGTTTCAGATGAAATAATCAAATCGATGCGGTATAAATTAATCTGTATATACAAAACAGAGTTGTGTTATTTACACCATTTATAAGTAAATAACAGCTGCACAAATTTTATGGTATTTGATTTATTGAATTTGTTTCTTCCCCGAATAGCAGAATAACTAATTAAAAATATGAAAAATTCACAAAAATAAAATATGAAAAAAAATTGTTTTCTCATACATTTTAAGTATGCAACGCCATCACCGATGACATGACAGCGACTAAAGTGAGTTTGGCTAAATTTGCATAGAATATATCATTTGTTTCTTTTTTTCCAATCACGAAGCCAATGTATATTGGCTTAATACATCTTGAATTATATGTAGTGAACTTCCATTCAATTATTTTATTTTCAGTGTTTATTATTTCGACAATTTTAACAAGAAGTTAATACAACGCATGGTTAAGTTGGTAATGTTTAATTAGTCAAAGTCGTAAAGATCAAAGTCGCATTGCCATTTTAATCGCTGTATGGTAGTTCAGTTTCTTATCATTTTATACCTTTTTTCAGTTTGATAGAGTGCATATTGAAAATTGGTTAACAAAAATGTGTTTTCGTGGATGTTTGTCATACGGTGATGGTTGGACGGATTGTAACTGGGGCTTTACCCATTCGTCAAGGAAAATTATCAAAAGTATCCGTATAGTACTTTGACCGTTTGATGCACAATAAATTGTAGACGGTTTTATAATTCCTGTAATATTACTTCTGCTTTGATGTTTCTTGCAGTATATATAGTTATTTGTTATCACTGCCAATAATGCCCAAGGAAGGACCGAGATCAGCAGCAAGATCTGTATTAGAATCGAGAGCGAACGGGGATTGGACCCGGCAGTGGGAACAGAATTGGTATCGAGAACAGGACCATGATCGCGACCATACTTTATAGAAAAATCGTTGCTATAGCATGTCAAGGAATTTATTCTATGTTCACAAGAGGAAAACCAGGGGCATATTCGAATAATAAAAAAAATGCTACATTTAAATTAAGCCCAGTGAAGCGGGCGGGTAACGGCTAGTTACTAATAAAATTGAAAATATTTTAAGAACTTCAAAATCCTGTGACTCATTTTTCACACAGTCAATTCAATTCAACACCGAAAAGTGGATGGAGTCTTATCGTAAGACACATCATGGAAAGGTACAGATAACGATCGTTAATTATAAGAGGATTAAAAGTTATCAATGCTTTGTCATCGGTCGATCAGTGACAAATGTACAAAGAGCTGTGGCATGGCTATTTTTTAACAAATATCAGCTGTGACGAATGTTCGAAGTCCTTGTTTTACGATATTTATCTTTGTAATTTGTGATACGGGACAAATAATAATAACGAAGTATTACTGAAGTGCGTTATTAAAACAATTGAAAAACCTTATAATCGATGGCCTGTTTTACATTTATCGTCATTGTCATTTTTTTTTATTAAAATATAACACTATATGATGTAAATAAAATTTATAGATTTATTATTGACTGTCATTGCAATAAAACAAATATTTATATTTATTTAATTAATTATATAAATTAATAACATATATAAAGTACGTAATTAAACGTAACGAACTTGTCCCATGAGAAGTTATCATTTTCCCAAGGCAAACTCGAAAGACAACGAGCAAAACTCGTTTTCCCAATTGTTTAGCTCTGTAAATTTAACACGACATATTTTTGACACCTTAACAATACTGACTAAATCGTTTTGGATTTATACAATTGATCTGCTGGTTCGTATGAAATAGCATATATCGTATGTAAATATTACGCGAATAAAAGATATTATTTAACGTCTTTGTTAACGTCTTTGGCATTGTCTTTGCCAAATCGAGCTTCGATGGAATTTGTTACTATAACATTTCCCGTAACCATTTCACACGTAACATTTCATAATTTGCTTTTATATTATTTATTAAAAGACATATTACAAACACGGTGGCTTATTAAAAAAGGCCAATATTTAAGCACCCGAAACCGACAAGCATGAAAAGATTGATGGATGTCAGTGCGGCAAGAGAGGTATGCAAAGAACGTGCCATGTGGAAATCTATAGTTTCTGCCTACCCTTCTGGGAAATAGGCGTGAGTTTATATTATTATTTATTATTAATATTAACAGACTTAGTTTTGCGATTTCATCACACACGTGCTCACTTCTTCACTAACTACAATCAAAACATATGGGGTATCCTTACCGTACTTTTAAAAATCTGGAGCTCGATAAGTCCGAGTGCTGGGTTACAGGAACAAATACAGATTTCCTTTGCATCACAATGAATTTTGGAGATTTTATAGATAATTAGGTTTGGAAAATTTTAGTAATAATAATTAATAGTAATTATATTGATATTATGTAACGGACTTATATCAGAAAATCAGGGGCATAGCAATATTTTTTTTAAAAGTACAATTTCTGATATTTTATTTATGTGCTCATGAAATATATATGATGGAATTAGTTTTATGAATACTTTAAAGCCGCATGTTATTTAAATATTTACTGTTTGCCCGATTCAAAGTCAGTAACGCGAGCGTGACGGCTCACTTTCGCTCACTAGTGTGCCAAAACTCTTTTTAAGCAAATGCTGTGCATAAATATTCACACGTTGTTTACAAAAAATCATCTAATGTTCGGAGAGACAAAGATTCTATTATAAAATGTTTTTAATAAACAATACCTAACTTGAAACTAAAGGATTTATTTCAATTTTAGGATAGGTAGAGAAGAGATCTCCGTTAGTAGGAATTCTGTAAAGAAGAAAATTAATGTTTAATTGGTTTGTTTTTTAGTCTTTTATACGTTTGATAATAATGAAATGAATATTTATAGTTATGAAATACTTCTATTTAAATAAACTCTTTGTATGTAGAATCTACTAACGATTGTTACAATTCCCTGGATTTTTAATAAGAAATAGTGTTGTAATTAAACATTTCGCAACATGAAGATATCAATAAATATTTGCGCGCACTCCCAAATTTAGGAATGATCGTATTTACTTAAGTTAGCAATTGTTATATACAACCATTATATAACATGTATATAGCTAACTCGAAAACTTTTCTATCAATATTGAAGTAAACTTCAACTTTGATATTACTATTTTCATTATTATTTAAAATTATTGATGTAGAGATTTTCTCTGGAAAAACTAAACATTTTTTCAAACGATACTATATTCAGCGCCATTTAGTATAATGGTAACAATGTAGATAATTACATTGTTACTATCATATATTATCGGATCTCAGCAACAAATGGCATTACATGACGTGAACTACAGATCGTAACAATTGTTATCATGTATCTACTATATTAAATAAAATGAAATACTTGCTGTTGAAAATGAACTTAAACAACTTTTTTTCACGTGGCAAACTCAAAAAACGCCGAACGAAGCTCGATTGTTGAGCTAATGCTTATTTTATAGAAAACCTACATATAACAAAATAATTTCATTATTTACATCTGACAATAAATTTTGAGGAAAGCAGGGGCCTTTTAAATCTTCAAATGACATCAAATAAATGAAATAAGTACTTTATAAATGTTTAATTTATCAGATGAAATCTCTTTATACAAACGGAATCAAATTCCAAGAATTCCATCTGTCTAGATTTATTCGGCTGCGTAAATTACCTCAGAAACAAGGGAATAATATTGTCTAAGGCAAGACTAATTTGTCTGACACGTCTGTCGTACGAAAGGACTTAATACGTAAATATGTCATCATTCTAGCTGGATTATGGGCTTTTTCATGAATACTTACTCCGTTTGTAGGCTCGGAATCCTACGCCTTATATAGTTACTGATTATATAAACGAACAAAATAATAAATATAATAAATGATTCGGTGGACGCTTGACAAATTGTTGTGTCAAGTTGTTTAGGGACGTCTCTAATGATCTCAAATCTCGCGCCAGAGATCTATATGACGATGCGGTACACGTACTGCGCAGAAAAGTTGTGTACGTTTGCCAGGATACTGTTATATTCTTTCGGGAGAAATTATAGCTGAAAGTTTGTATTTACTTTGACAACTTTGCTAAATTCGTTGGATTAAAATTTTGTCTTTGAATAACCAAGTGTCCTGAAAATAATTTTCTAATCGTATCGTCTTTGCAGAAGAAAGAAGGTAACCGACACATCAAATAAGAAACCCTACCGATGAATTGACAAGCTGATAGGGGTCGAAGGCCATCTTAGAATTTAGGTGACTGAGAGTCAAGGTCACTAAGCAAACGTTTAGCCGTGATTTTTTTTTACTTGAATGTATATTATTTAAGTTTCCTCTTCTTCGCTCTTCGCGTTTGAAAATAAACATTCTTTGCTAAGGAAAGGTTACTAAACAACTCTATTATGAAATAAAATTTAATCACAGAAAACGAGCTGTAGAAAATTAGCAACAATTTATACTATTCTATACTACTATAAATTACTATAGATTAGTGGAACAGCGCACTACAATGTCAGCGACGCTGAGAACTGTTAGCACATCAGAAAGTAGATCACGTCGGGAGCAAGCGAAGATGGGTCTACGCGAGAGAAAGAAAGTCAGTAGGACAGTTTGGAACTTTAGGGTTGTTATTTTATTTAGATATAAGTGGTCTGTGTTACTTTGATAGTCCAAGATTTTAGATCGGTAGCGACGAACAGGAAAACACTCTTAACACTTAAAGACTTTTACAAATATAGACACGCAACAGAATACAGCGAACAATTCAGAACGAATATAGAAGAGAAAAGAACTATTAACAAAATATTATAGCACGATTATTAAACATAAAATGTGAAATAAACTATATATTTAAGAACAAGCCGTTACGTCTGTGAAAAACTGCGATACGGCATACGTCTACATTGAAGGTAGATTGCGACTTTTTTAAAATTATACGCAAAGTAAACATAATTGTTACGCGAGTGTGCGTTTCCAGTAACACCGAATGCACGGACAAAATATTTTTATAATCATTTATAATAAAAATTCTATTGATAAAACACAATTAAAGTTTTGTTTGATAAATAATATGTGGATAAATGTGTATGCGTGTGCATAAGTAATAATACGAATTGTTAAAAAATAAATGTAACTGAACAGCCTACAAAACGATGGATATCCGAGGGTTGATTATGATTGGAATAGCGAGGCCACGAGGCCGTCGATCGTCAGTCACACATTGTCCAGCAGAGCGTTGGCTCCGCTATAATTTAACTATCAGATGTAATATTTCACGTGAATACGTTGACTATGAATCGAAAAAGAAAATACAAACTATGAGGCGGACTAAACCAAAGAAATATAGCAAAGTAAATTAATAGATTCTCAAAAATTTGTCGGAAAAAATAAAAAGAAATGAATTGGTGTTACACAGAAAAAAAAAATATGTATTAACCTTAATACAAAACCGTTTTAACTTTAACAATATGTTACTACTCTATATTAGAATAATATGTCCTTAGAAAGTTAAATTCTTTCCATTTCAATATACGCAACGTCTTGCAGCGGTAATACATCACGGTAAAATGCTTAATACGTTATAGCGTATTAAATTACAATATTCCTACTGCTCTTTAATATAATGAGTATTATCTAGTAATACATAGTCACAACGTCACGATCTCAACAATATTTAAAAGGTATTGTGCTAAAGATAGATGTATCCTACTGACACTATGTTAAAATTACGTATTTATGTTATTTAAGGCATGGAAACCATTTATTTAGTACGTAATAGCATAATTTAGCACACACTGTATTAAATTAAATAATTTTAACCTTTTTCAGATGACAAATCTTAAAATTAAATATTGGTCTTCTGCTTTTAATATGATATGTTTCTATTAAGAAATAACTAATAAGACACCAACTTTTTCTAATTGGTTAATTGCATTACCGCACTTGCTGCGACTAGTTATTCTGCGTTGACACTTGATATTGAGAAACGGAAACAATTGCATTTGAATTGGTTTTAAGTGAAAAAAGTTTATTATATTTGTCGATATAGATCTATTTTTTATTCATTAATAATATTTAAACTATGGATGACGAAACACAAATGTTGTTAGAACAGTGGGGTTTTAGAGACTATATATCACGATTTTTGGGTAAGTATTAACTTTTTATCTATTTTATTTTGTGTGAAGTATTTGACGCTAAATCTATAACTCACTAAAGTGACTAGCCCTATGTATCATACTTAGGTACTCATTTAAAATTATTTTGCGTTTTTACAAACGTAGACTTTATCGGTTTATATATTTTATAACGATAGGATTATTATTAGAGTGCGATAGATTTATAAGTCGATTAAAAGAACTCTATCACTTATCACGTATCACTTCCATTACTTAAGTAAAAACAATTTAAATCTTTTATAAGTACAGAAGTTTTAACTTTAATTAAATTATCATACAATTTTTTTAATCTTGTAGAAGAACAAGTTGATGTTACTACATTAAGGTTATTAGAAGACAATGATTTGCAGAGATTAATCCCATTAACAGGGCCTAGGGTTAAATTTAAATATGAGTTATTGGCTTGGCGTAAAAGAATTCAAAAGGCCCAAACTGAGGTATTATTTTTAAATTGTTTTCTAACCAAAATTGTTTTAACAACCTTCATATGTAAAAATGTAGGTAAATTTTATTATATGGATTTATAAATTATTTTTTGTAAGTACAGAATTTAATTCTGATGTGTATCTATCAGCATTAATAATTGAGTATGTTATTGTTAGTAATACTATAATTTTATTTCATTTTAGCAATTTGCTGAGAGTGAAGTTGAGGCTGTTCAGGACTTAACTTCCAATTTCATAATATTGTCTGGAAGGGAAAACAGCTCATGCAGTTCCCAATGCTCCATAATACCTAGTATTACTCCTGAGTCTCCATTAACTATTATTCCATCACAAGATAGGACAAATTTAACATATGAGACTTTTGATAACAAATTTGTAAGTATACAAGTGAAGTTAATCTTATTCGTATCTTGCAAAATAATGGTGATAATAATGTAATAATTACAGAAAACCATAACAATGATTATGGTAGTTTTACATCTGCAATAAATTAATACACACAGAATGTGTGTATTAATTTTTTAATTAATAATTAAAGATAAAACACATAAGTTTTTCGAGCAATAAATAGTTGTTATTTATATTATTGTTATGGGTCCAGGTGGTTCAAGTATTGAACAACAGTGTAGATGGTCAAGCATTACTTTTATCTGGGAGGCAATCTGGAGGAAAGTTAAATGACCATCAAAGAAGACTTTTGGGGCGACTCGTGATAGGACATATTCTTGATAAAAAACCTAATGGAAGATTATCATCAACGGAGTATACACAATTAAGTCTGTCTATTAACAATATTTTCCCAAGAGAACCAGCAGCATTATATTACACAATTTCTCTTGATCACACTCCATATACCACAAAAAGAATTGCAAAAGGTATATTGTATTCTGCATGGGTAACTAAGAGACGCAAGCTTAGATCTATTGGCCAAATAAATTACACACCTAGGCGTAAATCTTCTGACTCTAATAGAAATACAAATAACTTCAAACACTCTTCTCTAAGTGAACAAGATGAAATTGAAGGTAATTTTTAAAATTAAATAAGTAGCCAATTTATAATTAAACTTTAAGTTTTTGGGGAATAACTTGAAATATTCATACATATTTGAATCATATGTTTTTTTCAGAAGCAGATGTGATTCAGGAAGAAAGATTAAAAATACTTCATAATAATATTGAGCCTTGGTCTCTTATTCAGCACAATTGGCAGATTACAACAGAACTAAGGTTTAAAAAGTTAGCAAAGGTGGAAGGTCCATTAATCAATTATTTCAATGAATTTCCTGCTTTAAAACAACCTGAAGGATACCAACTGGTACTTTTAATTGTTTTTTTTTTATGTTTATTTGTATTAAATTCAATATAACCTAAATTTGAATAACATTGATACTAATCTAAGGATATGAAAAAAATTGTAGAATAATTGTTGTACTTATTTTAAAATAAAAATATGCAAAATTAAGCTAAGTGTTGATGTATTGAAAAGAGAAAGAGGCTTATGCAATTAATTATTATTCTTAAATCTTCACAGCTTAAATTACAACTGTAGACAATGCTTTAATAACATCGAGTTCTTTTTTGCAATACTTAAAACTAATTTTGATAATTAGAAAATGTTTAAAAGGAAAATATTAGGAGTCTCATTCTCAAAGATTTATATGGTTATGAATCTGCTTCAACATAAAATAAAATTGAATTTTGTAACCATTTTGAACCATTTCTGTTTTTTGTTCAAAATTAAGGAACTAAGATGAAACTATTTTACAGTTATGTGAAGATTTCTCAGTCAAGTTTCCAGGTAAAGAAGAAATTTTGACAAGCAGTTTGATTCTCAAAAGGGACCAAATTATTCACATAGCAAGAGAAAAATTAAATAATACAAGAGACAATGACCTAAAGGAATCGATACTCAGATATTTAGACAGCATTACAGGTAAAGGTTCTTTTTTAAATTTTGTTTTCTCCAAAACAACTACAGTAGTAACATAAATGTAATAATACATATTTTAATTTCTGTAGTTTTTATATAAAATTCATATAACTCTTACTATTTTCTAATATTATTGTTTGTTTTACAGATGACAAGCCTGATTCTAAAAGTGAAGTAGCTCTTCTTCTACTGCCTTATATCTTACCTATACTACCATCAAGGAAGAAAGGAAACCATATACACTGGAAACCATCAAGAAGCGAAATAGGGATGGATTTATAACACATGTTTCATCATCAGCTGAAGTAAAGCCAACTATTGAGCAGAGACAGATTAAACTTTCACGTTTAGGCCGCACATTCCAACCCATTATCATACTAGTTGGTGAAAGTCTCAAAACTATAATTATGCTAATATTGTTGTTGATAATACAGTTTTTACATTTCATAATCTTCTAAAAGCAGTCGATGTGATTTTTAAAATATTTCATGCTACTGGGACTAAATACCCAGAAGAATCAGAAGCAGTATGGTTGACTGTTCAGAGATTGTTTTATGAGATAATTACTGAGTATGATCGAGTCAATCAATCTGTTGCTTCTTTATTAACTGAATTCAATTTAACAATATGAATTTTACTTGTTTTTCCTGTCAAATAAAATTTCAGACACCTTCAAGTCTTCTTAAGCATATGAGAACAAATCGTGTAGTATGCGCTCGTGGAACAACTGAATATAAACGTGGTGAAAGTAATTGCTTAAGACATTTTTCATCAGCCAAAGCTTTTCAAAGACATTTGTTAAATGCTCATGGCCACTTATTTCAACCTGAAATTGCTAGAGATGCAGAGAACAGTTCTCAGGTGATTACTTTTCATACAACATCAGCAATAATTGATAACACAAATAAAGAAATTGTCAATTGTAGTGATTTCAATAAAATAATTTCTTCCTTAATTATTGCGCTGGATGAGAATCCAATGATTCCACGGTATCACAATCAAATTTTCATTGAATCACTAAATAAGTTTATAATGAACTCTGCACAAGTTTTGCAAAACCAGTTACATACTTTAATTGACCGAGATACTGTACCTGAAACTGTTCAACAAGCTGTAAAGCATGTTATGTCTGCATACAGTAGTAGCTTATTTCCATTTGTGTCTGAGTACAAAAGCTTTCAGTATTATCAACTTACAGGCACTTACTTCCTCCTAAGGAAATTATTATAGGGCAACATTTGCAAGGGAAAACATCATCAGGTTCTCAAGTCATTCCAGTCAAATGCACTATGCAGGTCATACCCATTAAATTAGTTTTGCAAAGATTTTTTCTAATTCTTTTATTTTAGATAATACTTTAAAGGATTTGCGTCACTTGAATTCATTTTCATTTCCGATAATTAACTTAGTACATCGTACAATTTGGAAAGACATAGAAGAGAAAACCAAGGAAACCATTTGAATTTTCCACTTATCTTATACTATGATGACTTTGAAACGTGTAACCCTCTGGGTAGTCATACTGGAGTTTATAAATTAGGTACAGTTTATGTGAGTATTCCAATATTGTCCCCTGCTTTGTTTCAAAGCTTGACAATATTTTTTGATGGCATTATTTCACTCATCGGACAGAAGTGAATTTGGAAATCATGTTATTTTTCAAATTGTTATTGAACAATTGAATGATTTACATGTCAATGGTATTTTTGTTAAAACGTCAGTCTATACTGGTGTAATTAAATTTCATTTAGCTTCCATATCAGGAGATAATCTTGGGTTAAACTCTATTTTAGGCTTTGTAGAAAGTTTTACAGCAAATTATTGTTGCCGATTTTGTATGGCGAACAAAGCTTGTATTCAAACAATGGTGTATGAAAATAAATCTTTGTGTAAGGATTCATACGAAAATCATCTGCAGTTGAATAATCTTTCTGAAACAGGGGTGAAGGAGAGATGTGTGTGGCTAAATTTAATTGATTTTCAACTTTTTGAACATATTTCTGTTGATATTTTACATGACTATCTAGAAGGTTGCTGTCATTATGTTATGAACTTTGTTATTAAATATTTAATTCATGAATCTAAATTAATTCCTTTCAATTTATTTAGGGCGAAACTAATAGATTTTGAGTATGGCCCAGACACATCATCCAGCCCTCCTAATTGCATACAGTTAGATGGTTCTGTACCTAAACTCAAAACTTCAGCTTCTGAAATGTTAACTGTAATCTTGTTAGATATTTCGGATTAATTTTTGGTTACTACGTCCCAAGAGAAAATGATGTCTGGCTTTTGTACTTGTATCTCAGAGAAATGTTAGATAAGCTTCTTAATCATAGGGTTTTCAGTGATGCCAAGCATCATTTACCCAATTTAGTGGCCACCTTGAATCAAAAATACATAGCACTAGCTAAATCTCAACTTATAGAAAAGTTTAATTTAAATAATTCTAATGAAGTATTTTCTCTAAAATGGGTAAAACTGAAGGATCCAAATTTTATATCTCTTCTATTGTGACCTTAGACATATGTCTTGAGACCAATCTTCCAGTATTTGCTAAGATAACAAAAATTTTTATTGTTGACAACAATATTTATTTTTGTGTTCGATATTACATTCTTTAGATTATGATGAACATTTTTTGCATATCTAGTTGAGAAAAAACGAAATAGTACATGTCAGTTACAAAATCTTATGACTTTAACAACAAATCATTTAACTGTTATGCCAGATTTTAAAATGTATGTTACGTTAAGGTGTTCTATAGATTGACATGCCAATTTAATTTTATTGTTGGAATTGTGATTAAAATCATTAGTAGTTGTATTAACATTTTTTTCTTGCTGTCTAGTTGATTGTTGGGATAGCTAAGTAGTTATATCGTCTTTACACATATAAGCATATTATATTTCCAATTTGAATAATTTACAATGATGATGATTAATAACTGAGTTGAATTGTAATTTGTTAGACCTAATTACATATATTTACTATTCTAATAGAGATTTTTGTTATTTAAATACTGAAGTTCATATTCCTTCAGTTTATATTTAAAAAATATTTAATTATAATGGTTAATCAAAAAAATAATTTGATTTATCTAATGTTAGGTCTAATTATGCTTATACAATATATTTGTTTTTATAAGCTCATTTAGATTAAGTCCAAATGTGTTTTTATTTCTTTTTTGGTGTACTTAAGTTTTTAAATTGCTTACTGTGTAATAATTCATTAGAATTTGTTTCTTTGTTTAAGGTAATTATACTTACTTAATTAATTGTTTGATTGTATCTATAAATCTGCCAAAAGGTTTACTTCTCAATAAAGTATTAAGGCTTCAATTAGTGAATAGGTATTGAAGTACATGTTTTATTTGGTGTCCTGTGTATAACAACTTGATGTTTTGTATGATTGTGCTTAATTGTTAAATCTAATTTTGCTTGTATACTCATAATCTATAAATCTGAAAGAGGTTTGTTTTTTTTAAGTTAATGATGTCCTATCTGTTAATTATATGGTTAAAAAGTTTAATTCGCTTTCTATATAGTACAGCATTGTGTATTGTGTCTAATAAAGCCATATTTTCTAAAAATTCTTTCAATTTTAAAGAGTTATTTTATGCCTTTGGTTCTCTTCACTTGTGCATATACATCATATATACCTAATGATAGCCAGGTGGTTATTATATATATTTTTGTCGTCTGAAACTGTTATTTATTTTCATATTTCATTTATAACTCTAGACTAAAAATAAATGTGTAATTTGGTCACTCTCTGTGTTCCTATTTTTAATTATGACGACTTTTAGGAATGCATAAAATTGATCAAGTTACACATTTATATGTAATTGTTGGAGTTATTAATGAAATATGAAAATACTGTATCTAGTAGCGAAACATTACATTCTGTGGTTAATACAATACATCTTTATTATTAGTATACAATATATTTAAAATGAATGCTACGTATTATTTTTCTAGAAGATGCGTATTAGAATAAAAACAATATATTCCGAATGAAAGAATGTATCATACTAAAGTTGGATAAAAACATATTACATGTAGAAATATATCATGCTAATAACTATACATATCGTTTGTGAAATAATGTAATGTATTATTATTTAATACAATGCATCTTAAAAGAAAGAAGACCATATTTAAACTAATATGTAAAGTATTAATTTTGAAGCAAATCATATTAATTTCAATTCGAACCGACATACTAGGAACTAAATGTAAGCTGATTTGAGAGCGGTCAATGACGTCAAACGTTTACGCGTCATCGTTTCGATGTCTTAAGCCGTAATACGGCGCGTGCTAACTGCCCTGTATTAACTCGGTATGTCGTTTCGTACTAACTTCGGCTAGTCATGTAATGACGTTATTTTAGAACGTCACATCGCTGTTTTAGTAGTTTTTAACATTACTTTTTTTTCCGTGTAAGATCAAAAATTTCTGCATCTATCACAACACGACCGTAGTGTCGAGTGATACATTCTTGCGTATTACTTTTAACTGCCACTTTTAAAATTTTCCTTGTTGGTCAGGCATGTTAACATTTCTACGGCGCAAAATAGTCAATATCCCGAAAACCGCTAACAAATTGTGTACAAACGAAATTTACAAAACAATTAAAATACAGTTGTGCGTTATCCCACACACACATAAAAACAGACTTGACCGGTGTTAAGCTTTAGACAAATCAAAGAGAGTGCAATTTCGTGTATCTTTATAGGAGACAGTACATCAAAACTCGGGTCCTGCAAAGTGTGAACTAATGGCCGACGAAAGGTCGGCCGACTCCAAAGTAATTATCCCTCCGCGGTAGGGCTTAATGCCGATTAAATGTCCCTTAAGTAACGCTATCCCCGTTAGAGTTTTTGTTACTTTGCCTTTCGTGGCTAACTTTACATAAGTTGTTCGAAACATCCTGTATGGTTGATACCAAAGCTTTATATTAGGTTCAGTATACCAAATGCTTAACTTTTTTCTCTCCAATCATTAATCGTACCTATAATATTAGTGTCGCATTACATGAAACATAAACTATTTATTATAAATAGTGTATTTAGCTCACCTACTTTGAACGATTTAAGACTAAAACTATGACTTATAGTTAGGCTATAGATATTTATGTAGCTTGATTCATAAAGATCTATTATTATGCTTAGCACGTAGAATATCAATAAGCCTTCGTTCTATCCAAATTGGACAGTGCGCCATCATATATACATACATACATATATATAAATATAATATATAGATAATGGTTTTCTGAGTCACTAAATCACATAAAAACTACTGAATGTATCGATATAAGGCTATAACTAATTGAGACGGGATCATCTGTAAAAGTTAAAGTAAAAACTTAACAAGATAGTTTAATAAAACTGAGTGAGATGTGATTGGGTATTTTTTTAATTATTTCACAATAACGTATTTCCCATGTAGTCTGTTTTATTGCATAAGCCGAATAGTGCAACCGTACTTGGAACTTGAAACGGATTTTTAGGTCTACAAATAAAAATACTTAAACATATTGCGAGTTCATAGAAACGCCGTGAAAGTTATTTCTTTAGACGAGCTTGTGCCGTAGAAAATAATAATAATAATAAAAAACAGTTTTTTGTTTCAGAAGTGTTTGGTTCAACTAACGCGTTTTTCTTTAAGTGCATAAAAAAAGTAAATAAAAAATTCATGAAAGACGAGTTTCAGTTCACATAAATTGTCATGGACATGTGTCACTGTTCAAAAGCACGCTTGATCATTCGTAAAAAAAAAATATAAATGTAACGTATACGTTACCTTTATACCACTGTATACAGTGCATATTATGCTATAAGAAATTAGCCTTAATTTGGCTGTCCGAAGGTATTAAATTTAAGCTTTTATTATTAGTTTATATACATTTCTCTACACGTATTGTGTTATCATGTTTGTTCGTATCTTGATATAGGAACAATTTATGGTTAATATCATGAATTGTATTATTGGATAGGATTATGACCTTATGAATTGAATAAGTTATGATATTAGTGTACTTTGGTGTAGATGTTTAGGTGAAGTATCGACGACTTAATTGGTTAGGGCCGAGTTGATGATAGATTTATTTATACTTAATTCAGTGAGATATGAGTTATCGCTTTATTTGACTGTTTAGGTATAATGTTTGATTTATTTGATTGATTTATTTATATTCATTAGTAGGTGATTTGATTTTATTTGATTATTTTAGTAAAATTAATTATTTCAATTCATGCCATGAATTGGAATACTATTATTTATATTATAAGTTACATTCAAGTTTCGTGTATATGACTCTTTATTAGAATCTAACAATAGATGGCAATATGTTCAATTTTTACGTCAGTGTCTCTAGAAAAAAAAAGAGAGAAAGTGGCATTTGCCTTTACGAAAACAATTGAAGGAAAGACAATACGGCCACGGCCGCGCGATGGTAGGATGCGTCCACGCTGAGCCCGGAGCGCGGGGTAGGTCAGTCAATTTCGGGACACGCGAAAGACGAGTCGATCTTTGAACCACGAGAGACGAGGTCAGGCCTTACCCCCGGAAGCCGCAATCGACCCCGACCTCCGCGTCCTTAATATTTATTCTTATTCTGTTTTTTTCCTGTTGCAGATTTCCTAATAAATAGTTATCTTTCAGGCTGGCAATTCATTCGTCTGAATAAGCACTGACTCCCGGGAGCTGTCCCTAATATTGAAATAAAGTTAATTAAGCGCGATATTAAATTTCCCCTTTTACATTTGATCTATCTCGGTGATGTCATATTTAAAAGTACCGGAGGTAGATGAGCAAGTCTGATACGTATCAAGATTGTTCGTCGAGGGTTACATGCGAGGCTAAGTGAGGCTCCATTCGTAAGGAAGTCAGATCAAACGCCTGGCTACATTGCGAATTGAACTTCTATCCCAAGAGGTGGTTCTGGTCACAAAAATCAAATATTGTAATAAAGTTACGTAATGTAATAAATAGTTTGCTAAATTAAGTACGGTTTAAGCATAGAAAATACTTGAAGTTCGCTAATTTGAAGAAATTTATATAATTAGCATTGTAATACGTGTATGAACAAATCGGAGTACTCTATCCAAACTCAAAACGGAACAGAGAGTTAGATTAATGTCGCCCTAATTTTCTAGCGGTCTCGCTACGGCTAACGTATATCGGTACCGCATACCGAACGAGTGAGGAAACACCCTAACACTACGCGCGGGAAGAGAGCAAACAGCTCTATTTTTCGTAGAGCGTGAAAAGAGCGCGAAACGAAACATCAGCCCGTGGAGTTTCGCGACAATCCGCGACAAATAGCGACAATCAATCGCAATAAAATCTAAGTTCAGATCGTGAACTCTGTAAAAGTCGAACTTCTGTTCCCGATGCACATTCAGACTATTCCGCGCTACATAATTTCATTAAATTAATTGACTAGACGATCACGCGTGCTAAAGTACACAGGTATAATCAAATAATACATATACATGTAGGCCATATGGGGTTCCGTTTCAAATTCTATAGCTGAACGTTTATCGGACCCTAACTCATTCGTTTCTACTGAAATTAATATTTTACATCACGACACAGATTTGGGCCATTTAAAGAAATACTGTTCCAGTGTAAAATAATAAAACTACTGTGTTTATGAAATTAATTGCGTCGTATTAAAATAAAGGAAAGAAAAAAATATAAACAAAAACCGCCAGTGACTGTGTTTTGAAAAAGATGAACGAGAGATGAAGAGGCCATCTCTTAAGCCGCGCATTTAATAGACTAAAGGGAAAATTTTACGTTATCAAAAATTGAAATTTTTTTGCGTTTTTTTTTTTGAATATTTCTGATTTTTGGCGTTTCAGCCCATAAAAAAATCTGGTATTGCTCAGATTAATAAATAGTCATAATTGTAAATAAATTATCATACGTTTACGCTTCTATATTTTTATATTATCCACAGAAACCAAAACTTTTAAATACAGTGGTTGTCATTGTGATCGTTGATATATTTTTTGTCATATATGTCTATATGTAAATAGGACTTTAGTATACTATTACGCGCTTCTATAATTTTTCTATTGCCGTTAGTATATCTTTCCGCTTATCATAGTGAAATAAATGCGATATGCTTAAAATACCACCGGAAATACTGAGAAACGTAACCACTTGACACTATATCTTGAATTACTCTCATAGAAAAAAAATATTGTTGGTTTTGTAGAAAAATAATACAAAAAATATTGTCGTTGAAATAAAATCTCAATTACTGATCAGTTCACAATCTAGCGAACTGTAATCTTGTCAACTTATACTTCTCTAATTTAACGAATACCGTAACGAATTAATGAAGGGTGACCGACATTTAGTGGACTTAAAATAAAAAATAAGATGATTTCAACGCGACGACTTGTTGTATATCTACTTAGTGATATTTCATCACTGCGTAGCATGGCGAAGAATCTAAAATATCTGCTCCGACCACTCAATTGGCCAACCTCTAAAACCCATCGTTATTGCCATGGGTTTTAGAATTATTGTATTTTATTAATAATTGCCATTATTATTGTATTAAGAATTGCCGGAAAAACTATACGAAACAAGTTCTGTATCAAACCTAACGCGTATTGGCGAAAAATTAATATAGATAGCATTGTAATTAAAAGTACGATGCGACGTCATTGTTGTAGCGTTTAAGTGGATTAAACTCCATCAACCGTTCTTCCATGTATATTTTCTCTTTAAATAATTTTATAATGCATGACTCTTTGCACATGAATATTCGTTTTAACTTTTCTAAAGTGGATTCTCGTAGCTTGGCCTACTAATTTATAATCGATAGCCGCCTTTCAACCAATTTCCATTTAAGAAATACGTAATGTATGTTTTTAATTTCACTTTGAAACGAAGCAAATCTAGTTTATTTCATATTGGAGCTAAAAAAAGTCAAAGCTATTCTTTAGAATTTCGAAGTTTTTTCATTTCACTGCATAAAAATAGAAAGTAACTGCTGCACATTTTGCAACACATTTCCATTTATTTTTATTGAATGAACACTCAAAAATTCTCATTATTTATGTTGTATGCCGCGATAAGTTAGATTTTAAACTTACTGTAAACTGAATATCAAATTAATTACCTCATATTTATTATGAACCTATCCTATTTCTCAGTGTGTTGACTTGTAATATTTAACTGCCTGTTGAGGGAATGTTGAAGTTAAGAAATTTATAAGAAATAAAACAAACAATAGACCTAGACAGTTTAATTTATATGTTCTGGATCCTGGCTCATATTTGATTCTGGGATAATTTCAGGCTCGATTTTGTGATCTAAAATCTATATTTAGTTAAAATCTCCTGACGCTCGCGCCTATATGACTAATAGGAGGCTTCATAATAGGAGCTTTGCATAGAGCTAATAAGCACTCGAAAACCTTTCTGGCACTCAACACATTAGTGTATGGTTTAGGGTGTACAACGTTAGGTTAGTAATTATTAAGACGTCGTACTCTTCAACGCGTCAGTATGCGTAGGCGAAGGACGGTTTCATGATACACAGACTTAAATATTATATTTTTGTTAAACTGAGTATTTGTTCACTGAAATTCTTCTAAATGGTTTGCTGAGACGTTTCGTTGAACTGCTATTATAAGTGTTGTCCAAATCTATAGTCTAAACGGAGAGTGTAAGTCAGAAATAGGATAAACATTAAAAAAAAAACACTAGTATTTTTAAAAACATTTGGCATTGAAAGTTCGACATTATTATCAGAGGAAACACTTGTTTTATTTTCATTTATCGTATATTTTAATTAATGCATATAGTACCCTTTAGATGAGATAATAAGATATTTCTCTTTAGAACATCCTTTTATGGTGATAAATGACGCAATGAATCAAAGACAGGATTTGCCTTAATGTTATATTTGATTCACATTTGAATATTTTCTGATTAAGTTTTAAGCTAAATTATTGTTTACCTTTTACTTGTATTTTTTAAGTCTTCAATACATTATTCTTAAATGAACAAACATTATTAGTTGAAATATTATCATGAAAGTTCGTAAAGTATGATAGCATGTAAAGGAACTGTACGAAGAAAGTGTACCTGTGAAATCCTTTATAATGTAAATAGCAATGATCTCTTTTTACAACATTTTTCCTGTAAATTCACTTGCATATCTCATAAAATGTGTTATATATAATAAGTCGAATTGTTTTATTTTCATTACTCACATTACCTGTTTCTTTATCTAATAGACAGCACTGTTATGCTATTTTGAGCAATAGTTTCGAAGACGCCTCACAAGGGTAAATGGGTGTGGTGATTACCTATACTATGGTGGAAAACATGCGCGTTTGCCGGCAGGCAAATGAACATGCGATCATTGTCTTTCAATATGACATATATATCGAAGGATAATGCTATAAATATACATGTGTATATATATATCGGGCATTTCTTGTTCTGAATTAAATATTGCATTAGATACTTAAGAAAGTATTTGAGTTATTTTAACGATTCTATAACATTAAATATATTTGAGAAATGTTTTGTAATAACATGGACAGAACGAAAATGTGGAAAAAATGTTCAACAATGGACATATGATATCTAATGAACGTACGTGTTCATTTATTAACGACTAGTTGGCGTGCCCCAGCGGGCCCGAATAGTATACATCCTCACTTTTACCTATGTCGAAATCGAACGAATGCCTTGATCTTTTACATGGATCGTCTTGTTATTAACTTTGGCCTCAGTTTCGACTTCGACTCGACTTTGATTCCGATGCCGTCCCTAATCCCCATTTCGATGGCGCATCTATTCTGAACCTGGTTCCATTTTGGATTGTAATACCGATCCCTTTTTATTAAGATTCTGCTACAGGTTACAGTTTCGATTTGAACAAATTTTAGTATTAAAACAATCTATGTCTCAGCTATATTACTCTGCGAAGATGGTATCTTACCATATGTGAAAGTATTTTTATAATTGGCTTAATCGTATTTGCTCTATATTTAGTACAAATTACAAAGCTTCACCCGCAAGAACTAAGCTTCATTTTCACGACGTTAGCTATCTCTCTGGCAAAATTTCATTAAATTGATCGGTGATTTAGTCATTGAAATATAAGGTAGGGAAAAAGTTTTTTCATATTTCGTATACAAATTCAAGACAATTTTTCATCGTATATTAATTACATTAATCGTAATTTATTTGCCATTTTTTTCAACTTTTTACTGCTCTTTATAGGTAGTGATATGATCCCATTTCTGTAGAAATTTTGGGACTTTTAATCAAAAAACTGCGACAAATAGTTTTGACAATCCTCTCTTGATATTAACCTAACACACTACCTAAAGAATTATGAAGAGACCGAAACAGGCGAAAATCTGAAATTAAGGGTGGTAGATACATTAACACTTCCCAACCAAACTCTCTCGAAATTAGTTGATTGGTTAAAGATGTGTTTGATCTGGCGTTAATAAGGTGAAAAACCACATCTTTTCTGTTGATCGATTCCGACCGTTTTTTCTCTGCTTCTTGCTTGAATCTCATTAACTGTTGGCAGTAAAGATCAAGATTGATGATTTTGTCTGACCGTAAAAGTTCATAATGAATGATGACCTTCCAATCCCACATATGGCATCAACTTATTGTTAGTTAATCTGTGGAGCTTGCTTGCCTTTTGACCATGATCTTTACTGCACGTTCTTGGTAATCAATTTTTCGTCACCATAAATCTTTTCAAAAACGGTTCCGTTTCATTAATAGAGAATTACAAATGAGTAAACGCTTCATTAGATTTTTTATATATCCAGCTTTATTCAAATGGGTCAAAACTGTTTTGTGATCAGTCTTCGGCTCTTCAGCTATGTAGTAAGAAGTAATCTACCTATTTGTTTGTACTTTTTTCCAAAATCGCATTTATACCAAAACGAGATTGAAATTATTTTAAAATTACTGAACTTTTAACGCTTGAAGCAGTTTTGCGCTACTCTCACCGACACTGCATTAGGTCCATAAACGTCACAATTTTGTTTGCAGCTTGTGTCGCATTTTTTCCTTTTCTGTAATAAAACTTCAAAATGTATCGAAGTTTACGTTAGATTGACTCATTTTGGTGGACAGAAAAACTATAGAAAAATGCCGGTACACCGTTTTTACTTCTTATTTTTCTTTTTTAAAATATCATCAATTACATTTAATTGATGAGATTTTAATTACCGATGATGACAATCTAATTTAAAAATAGACTGATGTATGACAATTTAATATTAATGCGTTTAATACCATTATACTAAACGCGTTAATATTAAATTGTAATACATCAGTCTTTGCATATGATTTTCAAAGGTGTTTCTGTTAGTACGCCTCATCTCCTTCATGAAGTTGAATTTCTCCGCTTATATGAAAAATTTACAATGATTTATTTAGTATTTTTTTATTTCTCTACCCCCTATTATATTTGTATTTTCTTTATTCGATTTTACAGCCATTCATTAAAACTAGCCAGATATAAACAATACAACCAAAGAGATTTTACTACAACTTTTACGTTATATAATACAAAAAAACTTTTCTCTCGACCTAATACAACAAACATACAAACACCATACACAAGCCTTCTTTTGAGCTTTTACCTGTAGCTCTGCTGCAATTGGTTAATGAATGGCCACCTTCAGGATGCAAGCTATCTCTCTGGCAAATTTCATCAATTTTGTTCAGTGATTTAGTCATGAAAATACAAAAACTTACAGACACCCGATATACTTTGCATTCTTTTGAACTGTTTCCCGCAGCCCCACCCTCTTGAATAGGCTTATATTAGTAGTAACTATCTAACTAGTATATTTTATTGAAAGCGTTTAAACTATGAGAGTTCTTAGTAATTTTCAAAGAATCAAAAAAAAATAAGGGTATTTACTTTAATTGGCTTTCATCTATCTCATACTGCATGTTATAGAAATCGGCTAAAGTATCAAGGCCCTTAGGAATAGAAGACCTAAAAAATAATGAAACCGTTGACAGTTTTTAATGTCAATAACTTTTATTCACGGGTACGTTTGTATGGACACGTAATGATTCTATTGTGTGAGGTTTTGATTCGCGGAAATCTACAATAGACGCTTATCTGCAACACGCATGCTGCATGTTAATGCATGTTGCAGGCAAGCGTCAAGACATGGAATGAGTTGCTACAATATTTTTCCGATGATATTGTTCCGATCCCGCTACGCGTGTTCGATTTCGTGATGATCCTGATTTTAGTGTTGCTTCCAATTTTGGTCCCGGTCCACCTTTGTTCACTTCGGATAAATTGTCCCATTTTAACGCAGGAATCTAAATAATAAAACCCACGATAAAAGTACCCTAAATACAGCCCCGTAAGCTTCTCTAATTTTTAGTGAAAGCCGCATCGTCATCGGTTCATCTATTCAAAATATACCCCTAACAAACAGACAGACAAATAGAAAATGGTTATTTTCTTTCAAACAAATCTTACCCTGATAATTAGGAACATAACGAAAAATAAATCAGCCAAATCGGTAAAGCCATTTTTGAATTTTAGCGAGGCTAACGAACAGTAATTGACTTTTATATTTGATTGGACGCGAACTCCTACGAAGGAGTTTTCTTTAATAAATGAAAAAAGCCCATTTAATTTTAAACCAGTTTTTAGAAACTGCCTTTTTTAAATCTTTTATGGAATTTTGCGGAGACAAGGAAATAAAAAGTTTACTCAGCTGCTGTCCTCTCCTTGAAATAGTAAATTTTTTCATCTATTAATCGAATGCTCTTTTTGTTAAATATTATTACTTATTCTGCTGTCCTCTCCTTGAAATAGTAAATTTTTTCATCTATTAATCGAATGCTCTTTTTGTTAAATATTATTACTTATTCTGATGGGATCCATCTGGAAAATAATAAAAAATACATCTATAGTGAATTTCATAAAAAATTTGTATATTTTTGTTGTATGTTTAGGAGTAAGTACGTATCTAAAATTCCAGAACAAAAAATGTCGTGTGTTTTACCAAAACAAAAAAAAAATATTGAAACAGAAAATTACTAAATGCGGTAGTCATATAATACGTACAAAGAGGTCGCGGGAACAGGTGGAATGCGGGAGAATGCTCACTCGCTTCGCTCTGCATTCCCCGAACGCACGGTTCAGACACGGTCTGTTATTTAAACAACTGCCTTTATGTGGGCCAGTTACATTTTTTTAGGTTTCCGTACCCGAAGTGTGCCAACGCAACCCCATTACTGAGCCTTCACTGTCCGACCGTCCGTCCGTTTATCCGTCTGTCTATCTGTCTGTCTGTCCTCCATGCCAAAGGCTGTAATGTTTTATATATTAATTTACAGAGTGAATGTATGCGAGGAAGGATTATCAAGGGTCGCTCTAGAAAATCTTATACATATCGTATTGTCCAATTGCGATGTTTTGAAGAAAGCCTAAATCTTAACGTTTCGACACCTGGGCTCGTATGAAAAGATTGATGGATGTCAGTGAAGCAAAAGAGATATCTAAATATCGTACCAGGTGGAAATCTGTAGTTTCTTCTTGCCCTGCTGGAAAACAGGCATGAGTTTATAATAAGAATAATATTTATATCATTAAAGTAGTTGCATGCGTCAAGTCAAGTCAAAGTTTTAGGTATGACCTACAGGGTCAAATACTTACAAATTTTTTTAAATGATGTTACTACGAATTAATGGTTTCCTTTTTTTTTTATATTTAAAAAAAAATTGTAAAACGGTTGAACCTGCAGGTCGTCCCTATGATAAAACATTTTTCTACTTTTGATCTCACTGTCTTAAAAAATATGCTTAAAAATAAATTATCTAGTTTAAGCTATGTGATTTTTTAAGTTATCCAAGCTCAAAAATATAATCATAACACATTTTCAGCTCTTCAGGTCGAAAGGTTAAAAAGAAAGTTGTTTTTTTTCATTTTTAAATCACGATATTTATTGAACCCGTTTCTTTGAATTTGGTCTGCTGTGTGGGATACAAGCAGAACATTAAATAAAAACAAAATAGACTGATACAAAACATCAAACCATAAAGAACTTTTGAAGTTATTTTGAAAAAAAGAGTTTGCGAATTTTTCGTTCATGTCTTATATCTTTTTTGACTATTATTAAAATTAGATTTTGTAATTTATCGGTAAAATATTGTAAGATATCTTATAAAAAATACTTTTTGAAAAATATAAGGTCGGCGAAAAAGTTTATTACGTATTTTATATACAAATTCAAAATGAATTTTGATCATATTTATTTAGGTTTAATTATAATGTATAAATGCCATTTTGTTCAACACCTTCTTGACATTTTGCAGGTAGTGATGTAATTTCATTGCTGTTGAAATTTTGGGACTTGAGATTTAATGGTATCAAAACTAGCCAGATACGAACAAAAAACAAAAATAGAACAGTACAACCAAAGTGGCTTTACGGCATCTTTTTACTTATAAAATACGAAAAAACTTGTTTCCAGATTTATATTTCTCCATTATATAAATATAATATACAATATTTCAATGATATTTGTTGAACAAATTAACTCATCCTTATGTAAATTATGGAACTCGATGTTTGGGAAAAAGAAGTGATTAGATTTTGATATCGATAAGCAGAATAGTCTAAAATTTGTCTCAAAAAATCTTTTTCTGAAAATACATCTTTTAAGATTTCTCGAAATCCACATAGCGAAATTAGTTAATGTTTTCAGGAAATGTAAGACTAGTAAATCGAATACTGTAAGCTATCTTTTGATCGGTTAATCCGTTCAAAAGTTATGAAAAGTTTACATATATATACATAAAGACACAATTCGGGGATTAGGCCTTGCTTCCTAGGACCCTAGAAAGTCAAAATCTGATAAAAGCTAGATTTTCTAAAATCGCATTGAAAACAGTATCGTCCCAATTTATGAAAATTTTTCGGTTTTCATAGCAGGAAGTTTTAACTGCATTTATTAAAACGCAGTTTTTTTGGTATGTCTACGGTTTATTTAAGACACGTTAACTGATTTGTTTTACGACATTTGACGTAGTTTTTTAAGCAGAAAACTATGACCAAATACCAAACATCAATCCATCAAGATTTTAAAATGTTATTTTAAAAATAAACTTATTTTTCGAATTTCTCGTTTACGATATCTCTCGATCAAATTAACCGATCTCGATGCATTCAGCAAATATCCGAATTATTTTTTAAATATAACATCTGGATAGATTTTGAAATTTATCGGTGGGGCAGTTTACAAAATAATGTAATAAAACCCTTTTCAAAAAAATTTTTTCGACGATATCTTTTGAACAAAATTCCCGATTTTTATGTAGCTTATGGTAATCAATGCAACTGTATGCAAAAAAAAGTTGATCACATCGTAATATCGATCGGTAGAGTAGTGTAAATATATTCACACATACACAACATATACATACATTACTCAGAAAATGGTCGAAATTGATTCCTAGAATCCTAAAATGTCAAGATCTGATGAGAACTCCATTTTCAAAAATCGGACTATAAATAATAATTTCATCATTTTTATGATTTTTTTTTAAAAGTTTTACAAAAACTGCGTACATCCAAATAAGTACCTCCTCCTTTTTTTTTTAAGCCGGTTAAAAAAATATACAGTAATGTATAGAAACTACGTGATGATGAGCTAGGTGACTTATGAAATTTTAATTTATAAATGTGGAGCATTTACAATTAATAGAAAAATCGTTTAAATGGGATTTAAATACAAAGAGCTTTTGGTATTTATATTTAAATGTCTTTTTAACTTATTGTATATGGTTGGAGCTCAAGATGCTCTTGCATTATTGGAATTCTTATGTATCGATAGTTTCTATGCATTGGAGATTACGAGTTATTAAATTGCAAAGCGAACATCAAAAATCGACCCTGAAAATTTTTAATTTTTGCTAATGAAAAATGGATATATTTTACTGGATTACTGGAACAAAAAAGGCTCCACTATTCTTTCACTCGATCGAGTTTCAAGAGCGGCGGCCGATCACAGGCGAAGCGGACTACGTAAAGTGGATTCCGCTCAGAGTCCTTGTGTGGCGACGTCGACGCTTCCGGCTGCAGCTGACGCGCGTAATTACCGCCCGTTCGACGTCGTACGTCCGCACTTGCACTAATGACTTGTCTCACCGCTGTTCCGTATTACGAGCAAAACTGAATTTCTATTACGCCGCGGTGACTCGCCTGAAGCTCGAATTGCAGGCTTCGGACGCTCGAGATTTTGGATTCGATTACCACAGAGGCGTTATATGTTTTTAAATTATTTATTCTTAAACTTGTTGGCAGGTCTTGGTTAATTCAGTTTCACCTGACACGTCTTTATTTATATAGGCGAAAGTGTTGCTTTACTTGTCGAGAGTTTGTTAATAAATTACCTAACTTAAAAAAAAGTGACGCGAAAAGTATTAAAATTTCTTTCGTCTACACAAAAATTTGTCTTTGCCGATTGTGCCAATGCCAAAGAAGTGCGTCATGCCTTTTAGAACAAGATTATTAAGCTACTTTTGTAGCTTTATAATTAGTCTTTCTATTTTAAAACAAATAATTGTAAATAAAAGCAATTCAAATATTTAATTTGTATAAAATTTGCATTTCGCCTTGAAATCCTCTGCTTAGTCTTCTAAATAGAAGTATTTGTGCTACATAAGGCATTACAGGGGGAGGAGTAAGGTAAGAGCCGGCTGATGAAAATGTTCAGCGACTCAAAGCTACAAGTATTAGCCTACCCGAAAACATAAAACATACCTACTTATTTTGTGGCGAAAACCTGTTCTCCACCTCATTCATGCGATTAGGTGTGATATCGCGGAGATCGTGGCGGAGGGTACAGAATGCAATTCTTTTTTATGTGATTTCATTCGGAAGCTAAAGGGAACGACGTACTGACGAGGTCACTAGGAACGCCACTCTGACCAAAAAAACTCCAGTGGACTGCAAACAGTTCAAAAATACGCTGTAGTATACCAAAAAATATTAGGCCTGGGAAAAAGGTTTTTCGTATTTTACAGTAAAATGTTGCAGTAAAATCTTTTTGGCTGTATTGTTTATATCTGGCTAGTTTTAATATCGTTTAATCGATGATATTTTTTAAAAAAGAAAGTAAAAATGATGTCGGCAATTTTTTTATTTCCACTAAAATAAGTGAATCTAACGTATAAATTGGATATGTTTTGAAGTTTTATTACAAAAATGCAACACGAGTCGCGATAAAAAAATGTCGCGTTTTAAGACCTAATGCAGTGTCGTTAAGAGTAGCACAAAACTGGTTCAAGCGTTTTCAGTCTGTTGATTTTGATGTCAAAGATGAACCTAGCTCTGGTTGACCTTTTACAGTTAAAGTCGATAATATTTTGTAAAAAATAGAGCTAAATAGGCATATTAAATCTTAAAACAAAACTGAAGAGGTGAGAATTTAACACACTCAAAAAAAGCTGAATATACAAAAAAGCTCAATACTTGGGTTCCACACGAGCTTACTTAAAGAATTCTAATGAATCGTGTATTCATTTTCGATTCTCTGTTGTAACAAAATGAAACCAAACCGTTTTGAAAAAAAAAAATATCATTGATGATGGAAAGTCGATTACCTACCACCGGAATAAGTGAAAGAGACAGTGGTTAAAAGGCAAGCTAACTCTACAGCCTATAGTAAAACCCGGATTAACTCGCAATAAGTTAATGCTATGTGTATGGTGGGATTGAAAGTGTATTATTCATTATAAGCTTTTACTGTTGGGAAAGACCATTAATTAGGATCTTTATTGCTGATGAGATTCAAGCAACAAAGTAGAGAAAAAATGACCGGAATCAACAGAAAGGATGTGGTTTTTAAAAAGGATAACGCTAGACCAAACAAATTTGAACCACTCAGAAAATAGTCAGAGAATTTGGTTAGGCAGTTTTAATGCATCCACCATGTAGCCAAGACCTTGCGCCTTCAAATTTTTTCCTGCTTTGGTCTATTCAGAATTTCTTTTGGTAGTGTTAGATTAACATCAAAAAAGGATTGTTAAAACTATACGTCACAGTTTTTTGATCAAAAATCAAAAATTTTTGTAGCAATAAGATTATGTCACTATATCTACAAAATCGCAATAAGTTGTTGAACAAAATGGCGTAAATATTTACTACAATTAAATCTAAATGTAATATGATGAAAATTTTATTGAATTTGTATATACAATAAATAGTATATGAAAAAACTATTTCCAGACCTTATAAGGATAGCAAGCCTGGAAGAAGAAAGACAATACGACGGCAAAAGCACAGGTCAAATCACCAATTGCTTTTTTTCCCAGAAGTAAAATGCTTGGAGGATTCTCTTTGGCATCCTAGTGATGTCCTGGTTAGCGTAAACACGTACAAGTTTGGAGAGTACTTTCACAGGTTTAAATTGTAGACTCTTTATATTGCGCATGCGATGAAAAGTTCTAAAACATGCACCTTTTGAAATAATGTGATATATTGTTGAAGGAACTTACAGTATCTGAGGAGGCCATGGCCTCCTCAGATACTGTAAGTTCCTCCAACTGGAGTCAACTCCAGGTTTGTTAAAAAATAAAATAAACTAATTAGCAAACAAAAACACGATATAGGTTGCTATTCTTTTCCGAGGCGACAAAAATGAAGTACATAGTAGTAGAATGTACAATTAAATGATTAGAGAAAGCAAGTAGGGTATATTATACCATCTATATAAAGAAGTAGAATGTCTATTATATAATATGTCATACTCTATGATAACACGATTTTCCCTTTTCAAAAGCTGTGGTAAACAGATGTTGAGTAATGAATGAGATTTGATAGGGATTAGAAATGTCCTAGAAGGGATTCATATAAAAATAAGGATATATAGAAATTAAATAAACGGTCATTAGGGACCTTTGGCAGAAGTAAAAACTTGAAGCTATTAAATAAATGCTGTTTTGTTTGAGGTTTAAATATTCATTTATATATCATAAAGTAAAATGTCATAAATTGTTAATTAAAATCAATAATGTTAGTTTGATTATCTAACATTCCATGCAATAATTATAAATATTTTGATGTAGCTTATTTATTAATTAAAGCACATATTGTCTGTGCAAGCTCAATAAATTTGAAAAAAATATTAAGAATTGATTTTACAATGACTTGTTTTTCGACACATGTGAGCTACATAGTACTAAAGACTCTTTGTAATACATTTTTTTACTTTTAACCCGTTACTACAAGAAATAAATAGATGAAAACTTTCTAAAAATCAAAATTATACGGTAGCAGAACAGGACAAGTAAATAATTTCATAAGGGTTTTATTTTTTAACAGCACGGAACCTTAAAAAATCTCTTCTAACCTTTCTTCTCTCCAGCGCGATTCCTCTTCGCCCCTCAGCCCCGGCGTCCCTTAATTCATTAATCGCTTCTAAAATTGTTTGAAAGGGATCTCGGTAGCGATTGTTTTTGTACAGAATTTAATTTTAAGTTTATTAACTTCTTGGGCATCGTCGCAGGCTGAAACTTTCAGATGATTTTCGATTCTACAACCATCCAAACACTACGAAGATATTATAAATTTTAGAAAGTGAAGGATATACTCGACGCTTTGGATTATACTATGTATACAAATATTGATGAAAATTGAATTTTTAAACTTCACTTAGATTCGGTTTCTCACTAATCAGAAAACAAAGTGAATTCCAACAAGAGATGTTTTACTTTTCTTTATGAATGTATTTCGATCTTACGAAAGAATTAAATGATTTGGGCTTTTATTCTTCTACAAAATTTGCATGAGAACTATTCAAATGATTTTTTGTTAGTCGCTTACGTAACAAGACCATGCGGTGAGAAGTTTAACAATTTTTTAAAAAAAGTACAGAATAAAAATAACGATGTGCGTCAGAGTAGTTTCGTGGAGTCTGTTTTTTATGAACTGTATATAAAATTTAAAGTTTGAAAGACGATATTTACTTTGCAAGCTCTTTTGTAAGCGAGGCTAATGGATTAATTCAAAAGATAGACGATTAGGAATGACATGCGCGTGATTATCGCAAGTCCATTTTTAACTCTCCTTTACGAAAATTGATAACTACTCATATATTGGGAAGATACTGTTTTCAGTCTGATTTTCGAAAATCCGATTGTCATCAGAATTTGACATTTTAGGTTTCTGCGAATCTATTTTGACCATTTTTCTAATGATGTTTGTATGTGTATGGTGCATGTAAACCTCTCATAATTTTTGAACGGATAAACTAATCAAAAGGCAATTTGCAAATTTCGAAAGTGATCTACTCGATTTAGAATTACTGACAATTTAAACCAGTTCCATCACGTAGGTAAATTTTGAGAAATCCTAAACATAAAATTTTCAGAAAACGTTTTTCTGAAATAACTTTCAGATTGCTATACCGATTGATAGCAAAATCTAACCTTCTCTTTTTCCGAAACAGGTGCATCGGTTTCCTTAATTTGCAAAATAGTCCTAGAGGCGATTGATCAAAGGCCGCAAGCATTTTTTGAAGGCGAATTTTTGATAATAGATAGCATTGGAGCAGAGAATTAACCCTCCGTCGGTCGCCAGCTTTTTTTACCGTTTAGCAGGGGAGCGGCTTTAATTTTGTAGAAAAACTATACGCCTCGCAACTACTTTCTAAAACTCGGCAATTTATTTACGAGCAGTATATTAATGAATAATAAGTTTTACGATTATCGGTCATGTTCTGTAATTGGCCGCGTCGGTCACGCATTAAAAATTGCCAAAAATGTCGGTACATCGTGCAAGTACTTTCTAAAATCTAGAATTTTATATATAGGTGAAGAATATTATTATAATTACAAAAAAATATAGCCAGTCAATATATTTCTGTATCAGATGCGATCAGTCTTCGACAAAAGGTTGCTCTTTATCCTTTTCTCACTCATTCATTTAGTGCAATTTTCCGTTACGGCATCCAAATATTCTGTCAGAAAAAAAAACCAAAATAACTCATTGAAGGTTATGAAAAGAATGATATTTCTTATTTTCAATAAGCAAAATTTAGTTTATGTATAATAGGTGCTCAGTCATGTATTATTATCTCAAATGATTATATATTAAGCTTTGCTATCCACAAAAATATCTTATTATTCTTTTCATTCAATTAAGCAAAAAATAATAATAATAATTTAAAATAATAAAATAACATTAAACCACTCCGCCGATAAGAATTGTAAAAAAAATATTAATTAATATATTGCTCGCAAGCAAATTATCAGATTTTTGAAATTAGTTTCGAGGTGTATAGTTCTTTTACAAAATTAAAGCCACCCCAGCGACAAACGCTAACGATATCGAATGACTGACGGAAGGCTATTTCTCAACTCCACCAATGCGACGTAATATCAAAAAAAATCAGACTCTAGAAAATGCTCACAATTTTTGGTCGCTCGCCTCCCCGAATATAAAATTCGGTTAATTTGTTCAAGAGAAAGTGTTGAAAAATTTTTATTGAATCGTAAACTACTATACCGATAAATTCCAAAATCTAACTAGCTCTTCTTCTTAAAAAACAACGTCAATCTGTATAGACTGCATCAAAACTGATTGGCTCGTTTGAGAGATACGATTAACAAAAGATTCGAAATTAAAAGAGTTTTTAAAAAGAGTTTTTAAAAAGAGTTTTTAAAAATAACATTGATAATAGATTGATGTCTGGTACGTTGTCATCTTTTTCTGTTTAAGAAACTGCGTCGCATGCCCTAAGGCATATCACAATCGATTAACGTGTTCAAATTATAGTTGAAAAATTAAAACGAATTTTTTTTTAATTGACATAGATTTTTATACTTGAAGAGCTCAGAATGAATTAGAACTACATTTTTGAGGCTGGAGAGAATTTATTTGGGGGTGTTGAGCCCAATAATTTACTGCTATTTTATTTTTAAACGCTTTGAGCTCGAAAATAGTAAGAAGTTTCAGAGATGACCTGTCGAGTCAACCGCTTTTCGAATTTTTGAACTAAAAAAGCTCAAATATTTTTCAAGTACTATATTTTTTAATTCAAGGAGCCAACCGTTTTTTCGGTTTTTTTGAATACCTGACGGGTGTGTTAGACTATAATTTACATTTTTAACAAATTTACATATTCTATGTTTTAAAAACATATTTAATTTTAGCTATAATAATTTACATATCGGTTAGAAAATTTATGTGATACCGTTTAAACATATTTGTTCGAAAGTTTAACATTATTATGAAAAAATGTAAATAAAAAGTTTACTTTTCCGAGATTACGTTTTCGAACAGTCAGTAATAAAGCCCCGTTCAACTGTTAGCTTGATACGTAAAATAGCGCACGGGGCACAGGCAGAACGAATCGGTCATTGTCTCGATCGATCGATATAAATGGGTTCAATTTCTCAAGTTATTGTAATGCGAACTGAAATTGGAAGGAGCACAATCGCATCAATTTATTTATTTATATGTATGTTTTTTGTGATAAATCTATAAGGTCTTAGCATATATTTTTTTACGTCGTACATATTTAAATACCTAAACGAAAACGCATGCATTTAGTCAAGCCTATATTTTTGAACCATTACCTTATATTTTCCTCATCTTGACGTTTATTTCAGTATCAATACCACATCGCTACCATTATCTTATATTTTTGATTTTATTAACATAACAATCACTAAATCAACTGAAAAGAACATTACAAAATACAAACTTACGAATATAAATTCATACCCTGATAACCATTTTATTCCTTTTTATTTGACGCTTTAGGACAACGAAAAAATGTAGGCAGATTATTCCACAGTTACTTTTGTATTCATAGAGTTATTTTTGGAGTTCATTTGATATATGAACTAGTTGCATACATGACTTCTTGCTCTATGTTACATATATGAATTAGTAGCACAAATCTATTATAATACCTCCAGTGGTAAGTTTGTGCTAAATAGTGACTTTTCAGTTTAGCCATATTTTTAGTATAAGCCGCTTAGTAATTAAAGATAGGAGATAAATGACAAAGCCCTTTGAAAACTTCTCAATTCAAAACAGCTCTATAAAACTTAAAATATTCAAGAAACTCATCAAGGATTTCCAAGATAATTATTTGGTGATACCTCAGCTGCATAGTTTAATTTTTGGAACGAAGTTCCTTAACGTGGCTTGCGGTAAGAGTTAACTAGTAAAAAAACGTAACATAAGCGATGAGCGTAAACAAAGTGTTATACCTTCTACATGCGACTTTCTCTCTCTTTCTCTCTGTCCCTCTCTCTCTCTCAGTTTCTTGAAAAATGTTTTATAGTATGTACTTTTCAATTAATATATAACTTACTATTTTATTTTTAATTTTAATGAATAAATACTTTTTTCTCAAATATTAAATGAAAGTCGTTGATTTTATTTTTTAGTTTGCATTATTTATATTTAAAAACTCGTCTCCTGACGAGAGAATCCTCCTACCGCATATTTAGTTCTATTTCATACAGAATTTTCGAAGGGCAAATGAGCTTGCAAGCATCCAGATCCAGAGAGCGAGTGATCACCGTCCATGGACACTCGAAAACCCAAAGGAGTTACCGGTGTGTTGCCGGCTTGTTGGAGTAAGATATATGACGGAAGGCGAATTGATGGAGGGGGAGAAGACGTTGAAAGATAAGTGTGTTACCGGACGCTACCGGTCGCTTACTGGATGAAATCCAACAATAGAAGATGTTACTTCGCGTCTTTGTCCTGCGATAGTGTGGCATCGGATCGGTGAAGCCAGTTTCGTTGTTTCAACCAAGTCGACCACAGTATGGCTCTTACACTATATAATGTTTCTTTTGAACGTCCGACAAAAATAACAAGAGATACCGTTTTAAAATATCATAAAAT
This sequence comes from Eumeta japonica, assembly GCA_005406025.1. Lineage (NCBI taxonomy): Eukaryota > Metazoa > Arthropoda > Insecta > Lepidoptera > Psychidae > Eumeta > Eumeta japonica. The sequence goes on from BGZK01001255.1 coordinate 63,463, forward strand.
GCAAGGGCATTTTCGATAAAATTTTAGTAAAATGAATTCAATAATTAATTTGAATGAACTAAACAGATACGTTTAGGTTAACTTCATTCGAAAGTTCCATACTGCATAGGGAAGAAATTTCTATGGGTGCTTGAAATATATAGTTGTATTTGCGAAAGATCGTGGGAGTATATAGCTCAGCAATGGGGTCATTTGATGCAACAACAGAAGAATGTACAAAATAAACAGTAATAGCTAGTGCTATATGTAGCAATTTTCTTTTGTTTATCTCAATATCATTTCGTGTGACATTAGAAAATGGTAAAAATTAAATGAAAGGTTTGTTATATGTACCTATCTCTATATGAATAATTCAGAAACTTTTAACTTATAGGAAGCAAGTGAAATAAATATATTAACCATAAAAAATAATCATTTTGTATTCTTTTGATAGCCATATTCATTTGTTTCTATATATTTGTTCACGTGTGTCCGTGTGTACGCATATGCGTGTTCGAGTGTCTGTGCTTTTGCGTGCACATGTACGTGCGCGCATAAGTGTGCTTGTGCATGTTGTGCGCGGGTGCTTGTTTATGCCTACGTGTGTAATAATTTTGTTGTAGTGTTCCATTATTAATAGATTATACGGATTTGTAAAGCAACCTGTTGTCGTTTGTTAAAAATAAAATAAAATTCGTTTGTTTTTTTTTTCGTTCTTTCATATTTAACAAGCTACATAATGACCGAGTAATATAGCTCTAATACTTGCATTTTCAATGGCTTAATTCAAATCGGAACTGAAAGCTGGACGAAAAGCAGAATCGAAAGTCGGAACAAGCACAGAAGTCGAGAACGAAATCGAATATGGGACTACAATTAAAATCAATAGCGCGACCTGAATCGGAACTAGAAACTGTACCGCGATTGAAATTAACAGTATATTACAGCATTGTAGTAATGGGATCGATTATTACAAAAGACAAAGGAATATATTCTATTTCCTTTTGGGAGAAGCTGTGGGCGAATCAGTGGGCGAAACGCTAGTTTTATTTGCAGAATTATTTCAGTAAAGTTCTCCGGGGACATTCATTGTTTGGTTAAATGAAATTTCGTGCATATATCAAAAATTTAGTAGGTATTTCACGGATAATGATCATACAGTTGTATATAAAATTAATAGCTAAAAGCATAGAAGACGAATTAAATACCCACAATTTTTTATATAAACATCCTCTCCTTCATCCAATTTCTGATAATTATATGTAATAAATATTATGCGACGGATATTAAAGGGAATTTACGGACAGTAACGAATATGTTGTGAAGTTTACAGCGATATCGGGTCAATGGCGATACCGAAAGTTAAGCGGCGCATGTCAAGGTCGGCAGTTCAAGAAGTGACCCCGCCGACTGAAATTAGGGGCACAATCAAAGGCACCTATCTCGAATATCTTAAATAGCTTTAGAAATGTAGCTAATAAATTTTGTAGGTAATAAATTGATGGAGCTAATAAGTGGTTAAGCAATTATTAAGTTGAGTTGAGTTATTAAATTAAATACAGCGTCTTTCACTGAAACATTTTAAATTTGAAGGATGAGAAAAATATAAATTTACTCTCAAGCAATCAAGCCGCATATTATGGATGTAAAAGTACTTAAAATTTGAAAACGTTGTCTATCGCTTAACATCAATTCTCAGCTTAGCTCTTAGTTACATGTAGCACGACGAATATAAAATCATTAATATGTACCATCGAGATAGATTTAGATGTTTTGTGTTTGATTTATGTGTCAAACTGCGTTTTTCCGCGAATTGTTTAAATGTTTCTAGTGTTGCCTAAAATGCAACACTAGAAACTAGAAACAAAACAAAAATAATATATATATATATATATATATATATATATATATATTAGGGTGCTTCTTATTTTTCGATTTTTGAAAAATTACTGCGTCAGCCCGTCATTCGCTTCTATCATCTACAAAACGAACTCACATTTTTATTTAATTTTTAGATTGAATTTTAGGGTCGCTACCTACTGTCAAAGTTTGAAAAATCGTAAAAATTATAGTTTGCAGCTCATTGTGTGCATATCAGTTATAAACATTGTTTACAATAATAAAACATAGGAAAGCAACTCTTTGTCGCATTGTCCAATACAAGGACACTCGTACCCACCCTCTTCCTCCCGCACATTCCAGTCACAACTGGATTAGGCAGGCAGTGACATATATGCTGTGACAGAGAGTGCACGTTCCGTTGTGTTTTGACCCGTACCGCGTTTTGTTATATCATGGCGTCCACGTCTAGTTCACTTTTGTTGACTAGAAACAAAACAAATGTTTGGTTAGTTGGACAAACGTCTGACCACTTAATTCAAAGCAAATTACCAACAACAAAAGAAGTGTTGTGTTTATTCTTTCACTATAAAATCGTAAAGAAGCAAACAAATCGCAATTCGGCCAATTCTGCTGCTAGTGACGTCATATCATTGTGGGAACGAGCAGAATTCCAACTAAGTTAAAGAAAGATGTTATAAAGAAGATAGAAAACAAGTTTAATGAGTGGCAAAAGTTGAAAAAGAAATAAGGAAAATAAAGTTAAACGTTCTGAAGGTCTACGGAATAAAGAAAAGGAGTGGCAAGATAATTTGGAATACCTGTTTGACATAGCTCACGCTGATGCTCTAAATAAGATTACCATCGAAGAAGATAAACTATTTTGATTGCGCAAAGAAAAGAGAACACCCTGGCACTATAGGTGGAGTGGACAAAGAATATTCGAAAAATTGCGAGAAAAGGAGAAAAACGCTCGCTTTCAACGTAGTTTACATCGAGAAAAAGTTACTCTGAATCCCTGCGAGAAAAATTGATACTGTCTTCTTCGCCCAGCAGTAGTGATTATGAGTGTAAAAGTTCGACGTCAGAAATTTCAGTAAAGGCGGGACCTTCAACGGCAAATTTAGAAGTCCCACCTAAAAGAAAACGCGGCAGAAAGAACATCTTTGATGAACGCTTATCTGCAAGCCTCGATTTTGCTAAACTTAGTGACAGAAAAGCAACTGTTGTTTTGACATCTACGCTAAAAGTGCAGGTACCGATCCATCAAAGTACAATATAAATTCGTCTTCAGTTCGTCGCCAACGTATGAAGCAAAGGAAAAGGGTAGCGGAATCCCTAAAAAGAATTTCAGCCAAATACGCCTCTTACTGTTCATTGGGACGGCAAACTGATCGAAGACATAACAGGACACAAAACAGTGGATCGCCTTCCTATTTTAGTGTCAGGACAAGGTGTAGATCAACTTTTGGCTGTCCCAAAACTCAGTCATGGAACTGGGAGGCGTGTGCTTCAGCTGTTTATGACACTATTGTTTCTTGGAACTTGGGCGACAAAATCAAATGTTTTGCTTCGACACCACTGCGGTCAATACAGGTTTAAGAGCAGGTGCTTGCATTTTATTAGAACAGAAGATAGAAAAAGATGCTCTATGGTTGGCCTGTCGTCACCATATAATGGAAATAGTGCTAGAAGCAGTTGTAGTTCAAGCACTAGGCCCTTCAAGTGGACCAGAAATACTTATCTTCAAACGATTTAGATCTGCTTGGCCTAGCATTGACCAGCGTAAGTTCAGTATAGTTTCTTCAGATCCCGACGCTTTAAGATACGTACAAAATATAGCAGACAGTACAATTTCATTTGCAAAAAAGCAGTTAAATGATTATCAACCACGTGACGATTACAAGGAACTTTGACACTGACAATAATATTTTGGGAGGTGTTCCTAATAAAGGGATATCATTTAGAGCTCCAGCAGGTCTTCATCGCGCTCGGTGGATGGCAAAAGCAATTTATTGCCTTAAACTTTTATGTTCCGAGACCAGTTTAAAATGACAAAGAGAAACTCAAAGCCATTACTGAAGTTTGTGTTTTGTAGTTATGATTTATATAAGATGCTGGTACCAAGCTCCCTTGGCAACTTCAGCGCCAAGGAATGACTTATGGCTATTAAATAATCTCAAGAAATTCGAAAATATAAATAAAGCCATATCAAAAAGCTTTAACGAAATTTCTGGGGCATTTATGGTATCTTTCTGAAGAACTTGTTGCGTTTGCTTTTTCGATGACGAAATTTCGATTGAATGCAAACAAAAATGGTAATTGCCCTGAGTGAAGAAGGTTCAGAATATAGCCCAAAGCGAATCACCTTGGATATTAGTCACATCGAAGAAAAAGTATTGAGAATTTCGTAAACAGCAACACCTTAAGATTTTTACAATCCTGGGAATTCCGTCTACATTTCTACAAAAGAACCTCGTCTTTGGGAAGAAGATGAAGACTACAAGGCTTCTAGAGAAATAGTGCGTCCTATGAGAGTGGTGAACGATATTGCGGAACGCGGTGTCGCATTGATTGAGGAATTTAATAAAATAATTACTTCAGACGAAGAACAAAACAATTCCTTCTTTTGGTTGTAAAAAATTCAGGCAAATGTATCCTGATACGAAAAAATCTACATTATTAGCATAAGCTGTTTTTTTTGTTATACTAACAGTTACATAATTTGTATAAGCTTGTTTTTTATTACGTCATTAAAGAATTTCCTATAATACTATTTTTTTTATTTTCATTCGCTGGTAGCGACCTCTAAATATTACTTTAAAAATTAAATAAAAATTACACATTAGTTTTATGCATCATAGAACAGAATAAAAGGGTGACACACATCAAAATGAAAAAAAAAAAAATTTTTACCTCTTAAGAAGCACCCTAATATATATATATATATATATATATATATATATATATATATATATATATATATATATATATAATATAAATATATATATATATATATATATATATATATATATATATATAAAAGTTTGAGACGATGTAATAAAAGTTTCACTTTAAAAATATTTTGAACTTACCTACCATCCAAGCATGCGAGAGATGTATAAAAGGACTCTGAAACTGAGAACAAGTAAACAAGGGTCGTGGCCACTATGCCACGGGGGCTGAGGAAAAAAAAACCTAACCTAACCTAACCCAACCCAACCCAACTTTCAGTTTCAGAGTCCTTTTTCATTATTTTATTTATTCTTGTATATATTTATTTTTTTTATATTATTTTTGTAGGTGGATTAAATAATTTTTATCTAAAAGTGATAAAATTTTAAATTTCGATGATATGACCCGTTTCACTTAATCTGACACTTATTTCATATTTTTTTTCTTAAATCCGCCGCGGAGTAGAACATTAAAAAGTAATGGATTATCGCAATTTTCGATTTTTATAGCCAAAAACAGTGGAGCCCACTTCTATATAATTACCTTATTATACATCGCCTAGGCCGACTTACGTATATGTACGCAACATTTTTAGTAGATTTGATAAAAATCTAACTATTGTATTTGTACTTATGACGCAACTTTTGAAAAATTTTACTGTTGTCGGACTTATCTCGACGAGCAGAGTCAAAAAATATATATAATTCACAAGTATTTATGTGTGTATATATGAATATACGCGGATATACAATTCTTTAGATCCTAATGAAACGAATACATGTTCTATGAACGATTACAAAGGTTGAGTTCATATTTGAGCCAAACTGGTCAACCAGCTTTAAAATTACAGCATTTTAAAATGTGAAAATTACATATTTCATATAAATTACATATGAAAATAAAATGAAATCTACTTCCATTTCGACTGTCAAATGGCCTTTTTGTAAATCATCTATTAATTACTAAATACTAGAATTTAAAATTATCGATATTTAAGACTATATTTTTGTTTCTTGAGGTAAATAATTTTTATAAAATACCGGACATGTGTAAATTGGACTAAGGGTTCAACACGTCTATTACATTACTGAATCTATTAATGTAACACAGAGCGATTTAAATGTAGTATATTGTGAAGGCAGAATTAACAGAAAATGAGATTAATTAATTGAGCGCCTAATAACATATCGAACTAGCAGCGAAACCCGGCGTTACTCATATTAAAATACATCGCATGTTTAATGCTATAAGAAATATTTAAGGATCCATTTTTTAACGTAGATATTATAGATTTCTATCTTAAATATTGAGAGACTTGTTTGACCATTAAACATATGGTATGGTACGATACAGAGCATGTCAAATTAATTAACTAATTAACGAATTGTTATAAGTTAAAATAAGAAACACCTTAGTAAATGGATAATTTATATTTTATTTACATATTATATTATAGATTTACACTTTTTATTTTAGTTACATTTTTTAAATTTCTTTTTACAATACTTCCTTATAGACTACTTTTATAGTTTAATTGCCTGGACTGCAAATGAACTAATTTCGAGGTGATCGTGTGCATACGACGTATAATTGGCCGTGTGCAAAGCGTAGTACCTTTAAGTTAACGCCACAGTATAGGAATGTTTGGCCCTGTGCTTTATTAATAGTCATGCCGTAAGCCAACTTCACCAGGAATCGTAAGTGTGTAAATGTAAATGGCAATCCAATTGATATTAAAGGTATCTTTGGTATAAATACAATCTGTCCTTTTTCTTTACCAGTCATTATATACTGGCAACGATGATGTTATTTCGTACCTGTTTGATGCAGATTCTCGTACTATTACACAGTTTCGGCGAGTTCAGATATCGTAATAAAATAATTAGTGAACCAACTTTTAACTTAAGACAGTGTAATGGCATTCCTGGAACGTTTAATGAATTTAAAAATTCAGTAGAAAAATTGATGCTTTCTTGTTCATCAGTTATTGTATCTATTGATATGTAGATTTTATCTTCTCCCGGAATAATTTCCTGGATGATGTTGTTGAGGCCGTTGACAATGTCGTTCTTCGTGGCTAGAATAATTCTTTGCGTAACTATTCTGAATTGGTATAATTTTCAACAATACTAAGATATACTTCATTTCTAAGTTGTTCCGGTGTTTCAACGACATTACATAACTCATTAGATAATGTGATTTGACCAGTATTTTCGTTTATCGGATATGTGCCCTCTCCTATTTATGTAAGTTTTTCAGAAATACGTTACAACTTATTATTTCGGCGTTAAATAATAATATCACGACGACTACATTCGTTATCAACAATTACTACGGCAACTTCTTTTGATTAAGTTGTTATGAACCTTTGATCGTGTTGACCAGCTGGTCTTTTATCTGCTCGAATGACGATTTTATTATTATCTGCAACCGTTTGGTCTAAAGAAGTCTTAAACAAATTGATTAGTTGATTATGATCATGAAGTAGACGCAGTAATTTTTGAAAAATATTTCGTTGTAGTCCCTGAATGTAAGAGCAATGTTGAATGTAATACTGTTTCAAGTTCTTCGTTAACAATGAAGTATACTTGAAGAAATTTTGAAGTTTCATACAAAATAGGCAGAAGTGATCTTACTCGGTGGTAAATTTGGCCTTGAACCTTGAAAACCGAGCTGAATCGTGATATATTAATGAAGCTCCAAATGAAGTCATTTGAAAACAAAAGTTGTATCGACGTATATTTTGTAGAAAATGATTGGAATCTGGTGTTTTTCCACTCATATATGCGAATAATTGTGATGGTGGTATATCTGATGTTGGCAAATTGACTTTACCACGAGCAGCACAAACCAGCAGTTTAATCTTTAAATTTCCTCGCATGACAGTACTCGCATATCGTATTCATTTTTCTGATGACAATATTTTGATGTTCACTGCATTGTTTTTGCAATCATAACGAATGCCTAAAGTTTTAAATTTGTTTTTCTGTTTCAGTTTGTCGTGCTACTTTTCTTCTTTTTGAATCCACTTTAGGTTTGTAAATACTGTTTTACGCCTTTACATTGTGTACATGTAATGTAATAAAGTTACACAAAATTAATCTCTTCATTGTTATTATGATGACATTGACGAAGTCACTGAATTTCGGTTCATATACCATAATATACCGACATAATGTACCAGAACACTCTAGAATATTCAGAGACTTTTTTTCTTTTTCACTTGTCAAAACCACTTGAATATGTTTAATTACTGTTCAATTTTAATTTTAATTCATTTTCTCTCGACTGCAAACACGATCAAACTGACGAAAAGTCACTGGATTTCGGTTTATATACCATAATACACCGAAATTTCTAGTACCAGAACATTCAAGATTATTCCCAACAATGACAGCTTATCTTAAGTATTTTAATAGTTTTTAAATTATGTTTCAATGTTCTCTATCGTTCTGGAATGTTAAAGAACATTTTAAAACTTTCAAGATTATTTCCTATAGTGACAGACCACCCTGGATCATTGTAATTTTTTTTAGTTATAGTAGATCATTCTAGAATAATCTAGAATATTATGGTGAAATTAAGAAAATTTTGGAAGTCCTCGTGAGTTAGAAATTAATTCATTTCATACATTTTTTAGAATATACCAGAATTTTTTAGAACCTTCCCAAATATTTCAGATCTATTGTAACATTTGCAGACGTATTAGAACTTTCTAGATCATTCCAGAAATTCTTAAAGCGTTCTAAAACATTCCAGATTGATTTTAACAGTTACACACATTTTGGAACTTTTATATCAGTCCAGAAATTCTTAGAACCTCCCCAAATATTTCAGATCTATTGTAACAGTTGTACACATTTTAGAACTTTCTAGATCATTCTAGAAATTCCTAGAGCCTTCTAGAACATTCCATATAGATTTTAGCAGTTGCACACATTTTGGAACTTTCTAAATCATCCCAGAAATTTTTAAAACCTAGTACATTCTGAATCGATTTAACAGTTGTACACATTTTGGAGTTTTCTAGATCATTTACAGAAGCTCTATTAAATGAGAAAATATATATGTTTTTTTTTTACATTTTCGTCACCCACAACCACCCACTTCCACCCACCACTATCGAACTCCCTTACTCTCACCGTGAGACTAAGAACCACTGCAACGGGAAGTTGATTGGAATGGTTGATGATAGAGAAAACGCTGTATTCACAAATTAGCACTTCTATATATATAGAAGTGCTATGTATGTAGCACATATAATATGTAAGTCTTAATCTAAATAACTTAGATTAAGTTATTTAGATTAAGACTTACATATTTTTGGTAAGCTCCAAATCTTTTGTTGTGAATAAAGTACTTCTTTATGTATCGTTGTTTTTTATTATTTATTGTTATTTATAGTATTCAAATTATTCCAGTTCTACGTAAAATTCTTTTTGTATTGACAAATATTAAATAATTGTATTGTTAATAGTGTTGCTTTGAGGAAAAGTTTATTAGGCGTTTGCCTGTAACATGTAGTAACATATACCATGCAACCGCTGACCCTCGAATCTACTTATTTGATAAATTCCTCAAACAATTACTACGAATTAACTTGTACAATATTTTATACTTACAAATCGTATCAATACAGCACATCCTCAAGTAACAAGAAATAATCATATCCACGATCCTCTTTTAAAAGATAAAGGAGAATCGTATCCTTCATCCTTAGTCTTATATGGAGTAGACACGTATCATAATAAAACAAGGCGTTATTACCTCAGGACAAACAAAAGCGGACTCACCAAAAAATCTTTAAACATGTAGTGGGAATACCGCACGGCCTTAAGGGACGTCCGTTGTCCGTGTCTAATGCCCTTACTCGTAAATAACTTCAGGGGCCCTTTCGGCCCTGGGAGACGGTAAAGCGACTAACACATTGATTCCTAATTTTACTTACGCTGACATTTATAGGATGTGTGTCCTTAAATTGTATTTAAGTTGGACTTTTCCAAAATAATAAAACAAAAAATACAGTTATGTGTACCTATAGGTATGCACGTTATATAATTTTTATATATGAAACACGATCCAAACAAAGAGCTAAAAACATAAAATTAATTATTAACATATTTCCAAAGTTTTGATGATATGTTTAATTTATTAATTAATTGTGCAGTCATTATTATTATTACCATCACTTAGCTACATAAAATATATCTATGTTAACGAGGCTGTCTAGAAGTTCGGGATATTTTTGAGAAAAATAATTGGAATGGATTATTTGGGGACCCTAAACACAAGACTGTGATTTTCAGAATTAACATCTCTCTTTCTTCAGCACGTTTCATGACATCACCTTGGGTTCCAACCTAAAATTCAAAGGCAATTTCATGTGATGTCCCTCAGCTAGCTTAATAATTGTCATCTTAAAATTACGAAAATGATGAAGCGATTTGTGGATATAAAAACAGGAATTTTTATTTAACGTATATTGATAGAAAATGAAGACATTGTGATACATATTGCTTAAAAACTTAGTGCAGGCGTTGAGAGGTAAATTGGTCGGAATGTGCTTGATACTAATTAACCATTTCGGTGCAATCAGATGATCCCATCAGACCGTCCCATTTGACATTATTATTATTACCAAATCTTACTAATAATACAGGTTCGTTTTAAAAATATCAAACTGATTTTACAGAATGGTATATGCGAATTGGACCTGCGCCACAGTGAATGTATATTATTTGCAAAAAAAGTTTGCATTCTTTTGTTTTTTTAACTAAATTATGATTAGTGGGAAAAGGGCGTAGTGAATATTTTTATAACATTTTTGAGGGGAAAACGAACATACGAGCCACTAGAGAATTTGGTGGTCACCGCTACCTATGGATATTCGCAACCTTAGAGAAGATATCAGTGCATTACCGGCCTCTTAAGCAAGAATAGGACATCTTATGGAGGCGCTAATAGACTGATAGAAGGAGGAATGGGATGATGGAGGGGTAGGAGGCCAATAGAACTCACATTTACCGGACAAAATTTACGAAGAAGAATCGGAACAGCGGAAGCTATTTCATTAGTGGAGCTTGCCCATTTCCCGAACTACAGCCAAGTCAACTAGAGCATGGATCATTTTTAAATTACTGAAAAAATAAGCAGCTAATGTTTCGAATTACTGATTTGAAAGAATAAAGAAATATATAGAAATATATATGTCCGGTTATGTAATCTACAATTTTTATACTTGTATTTACTTTTATCTGATTATCTTATAAAATTTATAAACTTTTATTTATCTTATAAATTTTATAATGACAAGATATATATATGATATATATATATATGTAAATGTCCTAGCTGACATTCTTCAGTGCCTTGACCAAAGCAATCTAAAAGTTGAAATTTTGACAATCTTTTCCTAAAATGATATTAATAACCACTGGAAGGATTTTTGATTTGAAATCCCTAGGGATGAAAACCTATAGTTGGTACGGAACACGTGAGTCAACCTTAAAGTCATAGAAGTTGATTAGGATCTCTTCATTTTAAATAAATGAACACTTATTTCAGGTTTCTTTTACTTTTTGAACCCTAAATATAAAAAATTGGTAATTTGTTGTATCTTTTGTCACTAATCGGGACGGGGTCTGAATTGGCAGTATAGTCGAGTCGAAACGAGTCGGAAGAATTAGAGCGACACCAGCTACGTAAGCTATTCTTAACCTGGAGATTAACTCGGATCGAGCCCAAAACGAGAGCGAGATCTGAATTTAAAATAAGCCCGAGATTAGTGCCAATAACGAAACCGAAATCAAAACCAGTATCAGGACTTAGACCAAGATCAAAAACATGATCGAAAGCTGAACTCGAAATGGACAGACACAAAAATTGAAGAATTTTTATCTCTTTTCGCGGGAAAAGCTATGAACGGACAGTTAGTAAATTGAATAAATATGCTGCCTAAATAGCTTTAATATTTAAAGAAACGTTTCCAAAAAAAAAACAGCTTGAAGAAATATTTATTTACTATTTATCAACAAATTAATAAACTGTTAAATTATTTTTATCGCAATACATAGCGATTTCTAGCCTTCTAAAACTCCAACGCCGTGGCGGCTCCTTACTTCGTAAACTTCTACCACATAACAATATATTCTACTAACTTATAACTAACTGCGAAATTATTTCACATTACGATATCGGAATACGTTAAAATGTATTCACCGGAATTGCCAGAGTTTGTAGATAAAATTTTATGAATTGCTCAGTTTTGCAACAAACAATTCATAGAATTTGAAAATGGCTAAAATTTTATCATTGTTAATCACGACCCTCTGTTATAGTAATAAAGGTATTTTTTTGAAGGTCTATACACTTCAAAGAACGATAGTGGGATAACAACTAGTCCGCTATTTTCGAAATAGAGTATAATGTGAAAAAAATTCGAAAAGTTTTAACTAAAAACCGATAAAAACGTTCATTTCGCGCCTCGGCATACTATGCTGTTGATCACGAATGTTAACAATTTTATACTGTTATTAACTAACAGTATTAATTTTATTATGGGAATGAGAGACTAAAGGTGAAACATTTTGATCTTCAAAAATAGATTGTAGGGTAAATGTAGCGTTAAATACAACAAACGGTCACTAGTGTAGATAGATATGTTTATAATTAGCATATATGATTTTTAAAAAGTAAAAAAAATACTCGCCCAGAAAAAATATTATTTGGTTCTGTTACAAGATTTACTCATCAATATTTTTTAATTAAATTATATATTACAAGTGTAACGTAACATAAGAAGTCTTCATCGATTCTAAATTACTATACGAATATTAATTCGGCTTAAAAAAATATATAAGGTCGGAAAAAAGCTTTTCCGACCTTATGTATTCGTGCTTTTTATACAGACTAGCTTTTGCCCGCGGCTCCATCCGCGTAGGCGTAAAAAGTATTCTTTCATATTGTTCAAATAAAATTTTTTATAGAGCCAATTTATGCACATTGATGACATAACCACAGCCCTTATATATTCGTAGCTATAATATTTACACGGCTGATGTTTTTTAAAGCAATGTAAAGCGGCAGCTTAAAAATTGTTGGAAGATAAACATAATCCATACCTACTGATTTTTTATACATTCCAGTTTACACGTAACATCACTATTAATTAAAATGAAAATCGGTCCAGCTATTCTCCAGTTATAAGTGTTCGAACAATATATTTTGTAATGTATGTAAATTGAAACTCAGTATTTTTTATGATGGTTTCACTAATATGTATTATAGGTATTATAAATATAGTTATAGCTATAGTTTGTAAGAATAGATAGGTACGGAAGGATATGATAATTGATGGTAATGCAAAAGTTATAGGTACCCACTACAATATACTCCTACAAACTATATTAAACGATTTATTTCGGTCTGCATAAACATGCAGATTTTGCGGTTTAAAAACGCGTGAGCAAGCCAGGTAGACTTGGCCGTGATAAAAACATTGCGTGCTCAAATGTATGCCTGCTACCTTTATGGTCTGACCTTACCGCCGGACCGCACCATAATATCCCACACTCGCTTGTCTATCGTCATAACTATTCAAATATTTGTCCAAATGATGGAGTGTAAAAGACAAAGTTTAACTACTTTAAATACTAGGTGCGATAAAAGTATTTATTTTAATATAATGATCAATTTGTTACTACCAAATGTGCGTTAGAAATAAATTATAAATTTTTATTGTATTCATGGTTCACTATTTTGGCGATAATGGCTTACACATAAATGATAGATATTTATTATTATTGTATATTGTCATCAAAATCCATTCAGTAGTTTTTGCGTGAAAGAGCAACAAACATCCATCCATACTTACAAACTATCACGTTTATAATATTAGTATAGATTCAAGATAATTTTTCATCGTATTTTATTTACATTTAATTGTTATATATAAATGTCATTTTGTTCAACAATATATTGTCATTAGGTAGTGACATAATCCCATTTCTGTAAATTTTGGGACTTCTGATCAAAATACTGCTACAAAAAGATTTGACAGTCTTCTCTTGGTGTTAACGTAACACTACCTGAGGAATTCTAAAGAGACCGAAACGGGTGAAAATCTGAAGCTGCAAGTTGAAAGCTATTTGGTGGAAGCATTAACACTTCCTAACCAAATGTCTCTCAATGTTTGCTGAGTGGCAAAATATGTGTGTGGTCTGACGTTATTATGGTGGAAACCACACTTCTTCTATTGATCGATTCTGACCGTTATTCCTCTATTACTTGCTCGAGTCTCATTACAGTGCAGTTGACAGTAGAGATCCGTATTGATGGTTTTTCCTGGCGGTAAAAGCTTACAATAAATTGTGCCCTTCCACTCCTATCATACTGAAACAGATTCTTAGGTCTAGAAATAAAAATACTAAAATGTATTACGAATTCCTAGAAACGCAGTGTAATTAATTCCTTTTGACGAGCTTGTACAATAGGAAATAAAAAAAAGAACAGACTTTGTTTCGAACCTCATTAAAGTAAAAAAAAAAATCATTGTAAGAAAGACGAGTTTCAGTTCAGATCAATTGTCATGGACATGTGTCGCTGTTTAAATGCACGCTTGACCATTAGTTAAATATATAAAGGGAACATACAGAGTACATCTTATTCTATAAGATTTTGGCCCTAATTTTGCTATCCGAAAATATGAAATTTGAGATTTTATTATAAGTTTGTATACATTTCACTACACGTATTGTGTTATCGTGTTTCTTCGCATCTCGATATAGGGACAATTTATGGTTATTATTATGAGTTATATTAATGGATATGATTATGATTGACCTTATAAATTAAATCAGGTGTAATATTTGTATACTTCGATTTAGATGATTAGGTGAAGTATAGATGATTTAATTGATTGGAAATGAGTTGATAATAGATTTATTTATAATTAATTAGGTGAGATATGAGTTATCGCTTTATTTGAGTGTTTAAGTTTAATAGTTAGTTTATTTGATTGGTTTATTGATATTCATTGGTAGGAGATTTGTTTTTTTTTTTGAATTATCTTATTAAAATTAATTATTTCAATTCATGGCGTGAATTAGGTTACTGTTTTTTATAAATTTATTTTCTATGTTTAAATTAAGTTTCGTGTATATTTACATGAATGTTATAAATGGCAATGTGTACACTTTTGCGTCTGAGTCTCCAGAAAAAAATAAAGGAGAGAAAGCTGCATTTTTTCTTCCAAAACCAACTGCAGGGAAAACAATATAACCGGGAGCAACCGGCTCAGCGTCGGCGCGTAGGATGCGCTGACGCTGAGCCGAACGTGCGAGGTAGGGTCAGTCAATTTTGGGACACGCGAAAGGTGAGTCGATTTTTGAACCCGGAGAGACAAGTTCGTGCCACACTCCAGAGGCCACGATCAATACTGACCTCGGCACAACCGCGAATGAATTCATCTAAATTCATTTCATTCATCTAAATGTGCAATAGATGTTCTGGGATCTGTCCCTAATTTTGAAATGAAGTTATAACCCAGATATTAAATTTCTTCTTTTACATTTGATCTATCTCGGTGATGTCACATTTAAGTACCGAAGGTAGATGAGCAGGTCTGATGCGCATCAGGACTTTTTGTCGAAGGTTATATGGGTCCCCAAGCGAGGCTCCATCTACAAGGAGATCAGGTGGAACTATTGGCTTCATTGCAGATTTAACTCCTATCCCTGGAGGTGGTTCTGATTTTCAAAAATAAAACATTGTAGTAAAGTCACGTAATATATAAATTGCTGAAACAAGTACCGTTTAAATATAGGAAATCTTGCGCACCACGATAATAACAGTTATATTCTAAATGCTTAATTATAAAGTTTCACTGCATATACTTGATTTAATTCTATTTCTTTTCTTTAATTTAATTTTATCGTATATTGTTTTATTTCAATATGTATCGCGTAAAATGTGTTATTTATCTATTGCATTTTAATTTTAAGGTGTAACTTACTTGAAGCTTATTTGTTTGAAGAAATTTATTTAACTACCATTTTAATACGTGTATGAACGAATCTGAGTGCTCTAGCGCACTTAGGAAGTTTGATGTGACATTTGGAATGTGACCGAAATTCTAGAAAACTCAGAAAATTAAATATTTTCATTCTTTATAATTAATATTGAGCACCTAAATTTTAATTGTTTGTATTTTACGGATTGGATAACCCACAGTGCCGATAAAAGCTATTTATATTACCGCGTTAAAATGTGCCGTCTCAATTCCAAACTCAAAACGGAACAGAGAGCTAGATTAATATCGCTCTAATTTCCTAACAGCCTCGCTACGGCTAACTTATATCGGTATTACATACCGAATGAATGAGAAATCACCCTGATGTTATAAGCGCGGGAAGAGAGCAAACAGCTCTATTTTTCGTAGAGCGTGAAAAGCGCGCGAAACGAAACATCAGCCCGTGGAGCTTCGCGACAATCCGATAAAAGCTAAGTTCAGATCGTGAACCCTGTAAGAGTCGAATGTATGTTACCGATTCACAGCCAGACTGTTACGCGCTACATAATTTCATTAAATTAATTGTCTAGGAGATTAATTGTACTAAAGCACACATGTGTAATCAAACAGTAGATATATCTGTAGGCCATATAAAGTTCCGTTTCAATACACATAGCATCAACTTTTTACGAGTTAACCCAGGTTTTCTTATAGCTTGTGGAGCTTGTTTGCCTTTTCGCCATGATCTTTTTCGCATGTTCTTGTCGTAGGTAATCCATTTCACATTAATAGTGAACAATCTTTTAAAAAACAGTTCTATCGCATTACATTTCAATAGAGTATCGCAAATTCATTAAATTTCTTTCAATAAACTTTGTGTGGGAGCGAAGTATCGACTTTTTTTTGTATATTCAACTTTTTCTAATGGGTCAAAACTCTTTTAGGGTCAATTCTCAGCTCTTCATCTATGTCGAAATAACTAATATGCCGATCTTGCTCTACTTTTTTTAAATGGTATATAATTTATCTGTAACTGGTCAACCACAGCGAGGTTCATCTTTGATATCAAAATTACCGGACTGAAAACGCGTGAATAAATTTTGTGCTATTCTTGCTGACATTGGATTAGGTCTCATAAACGTCACCAATTTTTCCGCGGCCTGTGTCGCTTTTTTCCCTTTTTTGTAATAAATCTTGAAAATGTATCGAATTTCTACGTTAGATTCACTCATTTTGGTAAACAGAAAAACATTAGAAAAAGGCGGTGCACCAAGTTTACTTTTTTTTTATTATTAAATTTTATCTATTTAATGGATCAAAACTAACCAGATACAAAACAGCACAGCCAAAGAAATTTTACTGCAACTTTTTAACTATAAAATACGAAAAACTTTTACCCCGACCTAATAAATTTAAAAGAATGTAAGAAAAACATTTAATTCTCGATTTATTTTAATAAGATATTACTAGTGTACCCTGTGCGAAGAATTCGCAGAAATTATGTATAATAATCAGTTTATAAAATTACTGTAAATATTATTTTTATTTCCTTTTTATTACAAGACTTCTTCATAAACAATGTTATATGTATATATATATATATATATATATATATATATATATATATATATATATATATATATAATCACCTGATACAATTCGACCTACTTCGACGTCTTTCTGCTTGATTTTCCAGTTTTCGTCGCCTAGGCATTTTAGTTCATAATTTTTACAATTATTATGTAAGTAAATCATCCAATTCAATTTAACGAATCAATATTATTTGCAGGTATTCAATGAGTTTCTAATTTTGCACACTGTTTATAACATATTTCTTTTTGTTGTATTATATTATGAAACTCAGATGACAGACCAAAGAAATATTTGAACAAAAAATTTACTTTTAAAAATTTACTGTTTATCATGTTGATGTTCTTTCAAATTAAAGTCCTAGATGGCAGATTTGCTGTATTGTGTCTTTTTATCAACCGTCAATCATGTTGACGTTTCAAAATTAAAGTCATCAGATGGCAGCATATATATAATTTAATAATCAATTAATTTACAAAAACATAAGAAATATTTTTTTTTGTTGTTGATGCCAGTAGAGCAAGTAATTATCTATGAAATGATATAAAATTTATGTGGAGTAATTGTAAGGCTTTTTCTAAAAAGGGAAGCAAACATCTTAACCTAGCGTATTAATAAATATGATCATGAAGATTTGAATGGATAATGACTTCAGCGAATCTATTGCACGCAGATTACAGAATTGGGAACTTTTCAATGTTTGTAAATATTTCTAATTAAAGAACCCTTCCAAGAAATAGAGTAACATAGTATTTTTATGTAGTCAATTCTAGAAGATACTTTCACGCATTTTTTTACATTTTTGAATAAATAGATTTGACTCTTTTTGCACTTCAAATAAGGAAAAATATGGATTTGTTTGATATTCACAAGCATTTATAAATTGCTTTTTTCAATCTGGAATGCAGTGTTTAACCAAATGATGTCAACTTTTGCAATTCAAATGATTTGTGATAAACACGATGATCAAAATATCAATATTTATTTATGTAAAACCAAACATTATATATGAAAATTTTCAGGGCATTAAAGGTATCTTGCGAATATAGATTTTGATTGGGCCTTCAGTTTATCCGCATGAAGGCTTTTTTTATTGATAAGCAATTATAATTTCTTAAATACATTACTATGAGTACATGGATCATTTTGAAATTCCTTAGATAATCAAAAACTGAGAAAATATACAAGTTATTTTTACTATTATATTTTTCAGAATACTGTCCTTTGAAATCAATAGATCGCTGCATTCGATGGTACTACTGAAAAAAATGCTTGGCTTACTCGCATTTAGTGGTCGCTTCGTCAGCCTTTTCATATGCAGACACCGCTTCCTCGGCGCCCATATACCACTTTTCTTTAATTTTTCTTTTTATTTTAGGAAAAATATAAAAATCGGGTCTGTAAGACGCATGAGCCAGTATTTTTATACCTAAGTGTTTCTTTATGTAGTGAGATGTTATCATAAAGAAGGAAAATCCTACTGCGAAGTCGTTTTTCACGAACTTTTTGGTGATTACCCTTTATCTTCTAAATTAAGAGTTGTATAATAATCTGTCCTTTATAAGAAAGAGGCCATCATCTTTTGTCCGACGCTTCGACCGCGTTTTACTTTAGTAGGCAACTCCTCGAAAGGAAACATCCATTGAGCAGACTGGCTTTTCATTTCGGGATCCTAACAGTAAGTCCAGCTTTTGTCACGTATAACCATGCGGTAAGCATCATTTGAGTCACCATCTGAAAATCTTTATATAATTTCGCGGTACCGATGAACACAACTGAGTTTTTGAGCTTCGATCAAATTACAGGGTATCGCCGAATACAAAGATTCCTTGCCGCTAAATGTTCATAAAGGATTTTGCGCACTTGACTCGCGCCGATGCCTGAGTTTGCTCGAAGCTGCTGGTAGGTCACTTTTTGTCAGTCTTTATAAGGATCCGCACAGTAGTGATGTTTTTTTAGATAGGCGGCACAGAAGAACGTCCCTCATGCAGATCATCAGTCAGGTTAGGTCAACCAAAGGATGTTGTAACTGTCTTATTAGCTAAAATGGCAACGAAAATCATTGTACAAAAATTTTCTCGCATTAAATTAAAGTTCACGTCAAACAAACGATTTTCTTTTTGCCGCCAATATATAAAAATGAACAACTAATGAATACAATATACACAGTAAGGTTGGCTAATAATTCCATTTTTTTTTTTAATTAAATACGTTATTTTTATTTTACAGTTTCTAAGTAGTCACTTATAAAAAAAAAATGGTGTAAAGTAAGTACGGTGACGTTATCAGTTACATATCTATACACGAAAAAATTTGGCTTACAAAGTGACAGTAAAAGCTTTGTCAACATTTTATTATTACTATAGGGATCAACTTTGCTTAC
Organism: Eumeta japonica; assembly: GCA_005406025.1. Classification (NCBI taxonomy): domain Eukaryota; kingdom Metazoa; phylum Arthropoda; class Insecta; order Lepidoptera; family Psychidae; genus Eumeta; species Eumeta japonica. The sequence continues at coordinate 83,217 of BGZK01001255.1, forward strand.
GTACCAGAGCGAGTTTTCTCCCTGCAACAAAACTTTTATTGCCAAATGTTTTATTGTCCTAGGATCCACAGGAAATAACTTCTGTGATAATGTTTGAAATGTTTTGATAAAGCGACGACATTATATTATCAGCGTATCATTGTATGATATGTTCTTATAACAATGTTATGTCAAACAAAATGTAAATTGACAACGTGACAAAGTAATTTGCTGAAAATGGCAATGTAGTATATAGTGTGAAGATACCTATTCGAAAATTAAAATTTTTTCCTTCTATCATTATATTATATATTCTCGGATGCATTAATCTCATGTTCATTTTTTATTTCGAATATTTTAATTCTTTTATTGTATATTTTTGATATCGTTTTTAATTTCTTCATATGTCTGAAATTTTTTTGTACTTTATAAACTCTCTCAAAAAATATCTCTCATTTTAATATGATCCATGTTTAATATCCATTATTATTCATTAATATTATATAGTATTAGTAAATAAATCGTTGAGTACTTAAACCTTAAAAACTTGACGATTAGTTGATTATTTTTTAAATTTCAGGCAAGCTATTAATTTTTCATGTACTAGTTTTAACTGCAAACATATGCATGAGTGAAATTGTAAACAATTAATACCTTTTCTTTAATTTAATTATAAGGTTAGGTAATATATATTACATACCAAGCAAATATTTTACCCTTAAGTTATTTCTTATCTCAATCTTTTTTTTTTATTTTATGTGAAAGTTCAATAAATGTATAAAAAATACCTTTAGTCTTTTCTTAATTTTATTTTAGCTCAGTAATTCACTTTCTTTCAGTCAGCGTACTAGTAATTTACGTAATCTGTCTTTACTATTATGAAATAGCATGATAAAAATAATTAGCTAATATTTATCAATTTCTTAGGTTTTGAGTTATAAAAATGGCTATAAATTCATTAAATATTGTTCAGAAAACTATTTTTCACGAGTCTTCGTTTTTTCTCCCTATTTTTGCGGTTTGCTCAAAGAAATTGAAAAAGAAACTATTCAGTCCAAAAACTGAACTTTGATGACTCTACTGGCGAATCAGTGCGAATTACATAAAAAAACAATAAAGCAATTTCGAAGAGCGTAAAATTTTCCATAAGGTCCATCAAACCGATTCATAATATTGTAAAAAGTGATCAAGCATTAGAAATTTAAAAAAAGAAAACATTTTTTTAAATACATTTCGAATGAGAAAGCCTTAAATTTAAATAGTAAGTACTCAAAAATGATAATAAAAGCTCAAACTTGGTGAGAAGTTTTTTTTTTCTATAGGTAGATATATATTTTGCTTGAGCACTGAGAAAAAAAAATTTTTTGCAGAAATGAATCATCCTAATGTATATGTTTACAATTATAATTGGTACATGAAAAATTAATAGCTTACGTGAAATTTGAAAAATACCAAATCGTAGCAAATTTTGTAAATTTAACATAAATTTTTTTAATGTCTAAGTACTCAATAATTGATTACTAATACTATTAATGACTAATAATAGATATTAAACATAGATCATATTAAAATTAGAGATAATTTTTATCTTATAAAATATAAGCAATTTTGAGACATATGAAGAAATTAAAAACGATATTTCAAAATCTACAATAAAAAAAAATACAATATTTGAGATAAAAATGAACATGAGATTAATGGATTCGGAAGGAAAAAATTATAAATGCTTGAATTCAGAAATTAAAATACTTATACCTATAGACATCTAAAATATTGATACATGAATATGCACATATTATTCTAGTAAACTGCATACAAATTGCATTTTAAAAAATGTATATTTCCACAAGCTGAAAGTATTGACCGAGTTCGCATAATAATTTATTTTTGGAAATTCATTTACTAAATGCGCTTAGGCGTAGTAAATACATTTTATTTATCTCATCAGCGAGAAATGTCCAGACAAAAGGTCAATATGGTGGTAGCAATGCTTGTAATGACGCTGCATTTGATGCAGGAACTGTGAAGTTCACCTGAAAAAACGTGTACAGCGAAGATATATTTTCTACTTAAAGTAAAAACATCTTGTTAACTTGTATTTATATTAACTTTTCTCGATATAAAAAACAAACACATTTTAAAAATATAACAGCATATCTCTTAAACACTAGAATTTTTAAAACGTCACATTACACCTACAGTCGTCGCTTCGACAAAACCAGTAACATCCTTATTTAAGAATTAAAAACTTTGAATGAGAAATAAAAAGGAACGCGTTCGAGCACAACAAATGTCTACCGGAAAATGAGAGCCTGTCGCGCCTGCGCCGAGCCTGCCGCCCTCACACTATAGTACATTGTCATTTTCAGCAAACTACTTTGTCACGTTGTCAATTTTCATTTAGTTTGATATATCATTATTATAAGAACATATCATACAATGATACGCTGATAAAGTGACGTCACTTCATCAAAACATTTCCAACATTGTCACAGAAGTTATTTCCTATGGATCCTAGGACAATAAAACATTTGGCAATAAAAGTTTTGTTGCAGGAAGAAAACTCGCTCGGGTGCGCAAACAAAGTACAACGCTATAGTAACGATAAAATGTTGACAAAGCTTTTATTGTCACTTTGTTAACCTCAATGTTTCCCAGTCTAGAGTCCTTTAATGTTGAGTTCAATTTCAAAATCAAACATTGCCGTGACGATAAAAGAACAGCGCCCAGTCATTCGATTGTCTGCTTATGCTGCAGTCGCAGAGATACATTGTCTTAATGGTATTGACATTAGCCGTCTCTGTGTAAGCCGATTCTAGATAGAAATCACTGATTTCTATCTAAAATCGGCTTTATTTCTTACTTGCCTTCATTAAAATCTGTCACGAGCAAAAGTTTGTATCAATCTTAATTTTCACTCGTTTAGCGTTACAACATCCTTACAGACTTCTATATATGCAACTAGTGACAAGTCTAATTATTATATTTAGAGTCGAGGAAAACTCTAAACAGTTCAAATAGGATCCATGTGCAGACACCTGTATACGGATTCTATTTGAACTACTGTTATTGACAAAAAATGCATAAAGGCATAAGAATTGTATCGTTTAACTGTCATAAATCAGTTTCTAATGATTAAATGAGACTGATACTATTTTAAAAATTAACCTTAGGTCTACAAAGGCTCTACTAAAATAACTATTTTTAAATAATTGATAATTTTAAATCACTCGCTCAATATTTCAACGTTGCAATATTATGCACATGCAACATTATTATAATTGTCATTAATTCGTGTACAACAGCATACTAAAGTCAATCATAGAAAATTAGTTGATTGTTTAAAATTAAAGAGTTATCTTAACAACTATAACTGGCTTTAGTTTCACTAAAGCCTATCGATTACAAACGATCACATTTTCCTAGTTTAATCGAGAAACTGTACAACCGATACTCATTGGTCAGTAGCTATCTACAATGTATTTGTAATGAACAAGCCTCTCCTCTGGTTGCGACTGACCATGGAACGCACTAAATCAGAAGCTATCGGACATGCGCTATGACTTACGACCGGGGCAGCTACAATACGAAACGCCACCCCACTCCCTGCTTCTGTTTAGTACGAGTTCACTTCGAGAGGTGAAGCGGCAGCGGGAGCGGATGCGATCTTTAATTTTGTATGTCATGCTCGATACTTCGTGTTAATACTAAAAAGCCGTTTATTATGTTTATCAAATGCCATCATGGCCACAGATAAGCACAAAGTTTTGATATTACACAGCTCGAAAATTCTATGCTATATGAATTTTTGAATTATTTTGGGAAATTTAAAAATTTCATTCATTTGCTATATGGAATCTTATACTACAAACTATACAAAACACTGTTCACTCCCATCTCAAATCGTCGTCTTAATAAATTCACCTACACGATACAAAACATTTATTTTGAATAGGAAACTTCAATAAACACATTTGATATAAATGAAAATATCAACAACTAGCTTCCGCCAGCTGCTCCGCTCGAGTAGACATAGACTAAATTCTTTCGTTTCATATATCGACCGAATACGCTCATAATCATGACTCTGAGCGTATCGTATCATGTTGTCAAATCCGATCCTGGTTCTGTTCTTGATGCAAATTTTTCTCCCCCTTAATTTTGATCGCGGCCCCGCTTTTACTTCCCGGAACCGATCTCGATTTAAGTAGATCACCGAATTCAATCCTGCTTTTTAACCCAATTTCGCTCTCGATTCTCATCTCAGAACCGCTTCTTTCAAATTTCGGTCCCACAGTCGATTTTTATTTTGATCCCGTTCTCGATTTTCTATCCCGCCGACTGAAAAACAATTTCTAGTATCTGTGATAACACAAATATGCAGATGATGCCAAAACGGAATGTCCATAATCTATTTTAGGGAACTTTTTATTAATGAAGTAATTCTTATAATCGATTCAGAAATTAAACTCAATAATACAATTACGCCGACAACGTCAGATAGGAACGGTGTCTTTTTTAGAAATCTTCCCATTCGCGAGTAATAAAAATTCATACAAAATTTAATCCTCTATTCTTCTGACAGAGAATTTCAAACGATTTTTGTCAACCAAAGGTTTTTGAAAATTAGCGTGTTCAAATAAACAAAAAAAAAAACTATTCATAGTTTATAAATTTTACTCAAAAATTGGGCTATCATATACAAAAAAAACCTTATAGCTTTATATATTACCATAGATTATGTAAAACACTTTAAAACGGTTGACCCTACAAGCCATCTCTAAAACGTCTTGCTATAATATTTATCGATGTTATTTTGAGTGAAAAGTATAGTTATCTCAAAGCTCTTATCTATAAGCTATTCGAGTTGAAATATTCGTAAAACGGTTGATCTTATAAGCCATTCCATAAATCTTCGCTACTTTCCAGATCAAACTCTACAAAAATATGTTTATCAATAAATTATTGTGTTTCAATTCAAAAGATCAACATTTACCTTTTTAAGCTCAAAAATATAATCTTATTACCGGGATAATAAGCTACGGCTGGGTAATTCAGGTACCGTCGAATTACCCCGACGTGGCCGATAGCCCTGCATCGTAAGTACCTTTTTGCACAGGTATGTGTTTTCTCATCACAAACATTTAGTTTTCGCTCGTCGTGCCGTTATGCGGCTGCGATTGCTCGCAGCATGTGACCTGTATTTTGAAGAACTTATTAAATATTTCATTTTAGAAATCTGTGCGACTTCCAGCATTAATAAAGCTTTCTAAATAGTATCTTATTCTGAAATTCAGTTTCGATTATCTTCTAGAACTAAATCAATAAGGGATTTTTATATAAAATATCTTAACTGCAGATAAGCTTAGAGCATGAAATAAAAATGGTAAAAAAATATTTGCTGCCTGAAAATAATTGTGTCGTTATATCTACAAATATAATATTTGAACTTCTTTACATCTACTTTAGTGGCTGTTCGATATTTCGTCTAGATAAGTGAAAAATTAATTCTATAAAAACAACGTCAATTCACTACCTCCATTTCGATGTTACCGTGATATTGATTTGAATACTCATCCCAATCATACATACATTTTTTTCATTAAATCATAGCAGATATGCATTTTTATTTAAATTCTCACTCCGGTTGCCAAAACAAGCTCTAATGTGTAAACTTATTAAACTGTAGTCCTATATAAAAATGTATGTTACTGTAAGCCGTCATGCACTAAACTACAATTTTGTAGAATATAACTACTGTACATTATATAGATATATGATGATATTTATTCAAACAGTTGCCCATACCTTTACTGCTTACGTAAGATCAGCTTCGTTGGCCTACTAATCGCAATTGATTCGTATTAAGCAGGTTAAAATAAAATAAAAATAAATTAAAAAAAAATAACCAAAAAAAAATGTATATATACAAAAAAAATAATTTAAATTGAAATAAGTTTCCTTTTGCGTCAATACATTTTTGTAAGTAAATTTTACACAAATAGAAATTATCGCACCAATGATTAACGGAAATGGAATTAAACTATTCAGTAAAGGCGATATCTTTTTTTGAAGTGAAATAAATGGCAACCATGCCCTTTTTATTATTAAAAAATAACCTTCAAACGCATTTTAGTATTTCAGGAACATATATAAATACGCAATAAACGTATGTAAAAGGAGTGGTTTAAAACTCCGACGCTGCCTTGTTTCAAATGCTCGACAATAATTTTTGAGGTATGTGAGAGAACTAGTTGTTGTAATGCAGCATTAGATATCTAATTCTATGGTCAGAAGCATTTAAAAGAATACATATTGACTAGGAACACGTATCAGTTCAATTAAAAAGAAAAAAACTACTTTTTTTGGGCCTTTTAGGGGCAAAAAATCACGGAAGCCACCAAAGAGTTAGCATACGTAAATAATTAAGAATACTAATGGCAGAAAATTGCGCATGAAGCGGAAAGTGGCACAACGCCTGCTATCAAGAACGATCAGAACAACCAAGCAATTCAGCAGCAGGTATCCTATACATATTGTTGAATTACTGAAAAACCTATTCATTCTTATGAATAGGTTTTTCAGAACACTCCCTCTAGTATATGCTATTAGTAATGCACATAATTGTTACACAATTTAGCAAAATAAACGGATTGAGCTGTCCGAATACAGGGTTGCCAATGATTTGATATGCTGGAGGCAGAGGAGACTGGAGGTTTAGAGGCAGGACTTGATATTCAGGTGCTTCAACCTAGAGGTGACAAAAAATACTTTAGATTTAAACCTGGGCCTTGTAAAGTACAAAGCAATGATTCGACTTCAAGTACGGTCGTACTTTATTGAATGTTTCAGAAGCTACTTTACGTTTCCATTCCACATAATCACGAAACTGAACACTTTTCTATATTTCAACACTTAGGATCTCGAAACTTAGTATAACACAAAGAGGTGTGCTTCCAAATACAGAAGAACGAACAAAATGGAAATTTTAACGAAAAACACGCAAAGTTGTATGTTCTGGAGTTAAATTCTAAATCTCTCCTATTCCAAAACTTGTTCAAAAGACGTTTTGATGTCAGACATAAGTTAGTTTCGACACTTATTCACATGATCCGGAAAAGTATTAATATCGCTCTACTACGAAATTTTCAGTTAGTCATTGACGTGAAAAATGTACAAATTATTAGACAGTCTACAGACTTAGGGCAGATTGACATTCCCGGGACTTGGAGCCAGACACGAACCATCTATTGCGACAGTGATGGTTCATTCTATAAAAAGATTGCCAATCCACATGCCTAATTTCTCGGAAAACCTATTAAAAAAAAATTAAAGAAAAGCGCTCTGTACCAGACTTTGCATGAGGCTACATTCAAAATTCGCTTCATTCAAATTTACAGCTAAAGAAAGGAGGAGTGCTTTCTACTGCCTCCGTTCAAAGGTTCGATATAGAAAATCAGCAAGTGAGGGTCCACTTCAAAAACTGTGATGGCGATGATTTACTAACTGGTGTTCCTCTAAGTAGCCAATATCTGGTGGTTAATAATGGATTCCATTATTTTAGAACAGGTTTAAAGTCACATTTACGGTATTTTAAAGGTTTCGTTTAAGTTATTTTTTCTTTTGTAAATTTACGCTCTGTTAGTTGAATAAATTTTGATAACCTTAAAAATAAATTTCTTTCAAAATGTTTTTAACTTTCTAGTGACTTGAATTTTTTCTCATATTATTTAATTGTCTCACTGTAATGGGTTTTTCACGAACGATGACGGTTCAGAGGTTAAGGGCATCTGTTTCGGACGAAAGAATACCGTATTCGACCCTAACCACGGATAAATTAATCCATGACCAGCGATTTGAAATATAATGATTGTGAGAATGTAAAACTTAGCTTAAGAGCTTTTTAGGATTTTAATTATCCGATGTACCTTAAAACCTTAGAACCTTAACACATCAACACCAAATTTTCGACTGAAAACAGTAACGCCCATAATGTCACAAAAAAATGCAATTTTTTTTTGAAAGGTAATGAATTTAATCACGAATTTTTTACCACGATTTTTTTTCGAATGCTGTATAAACCATAAAATCGGGCAATTAAATTGAAAGATATGGTCTAGAAAAAAGTTTTATTTTAATTATACATACTTCAAAAAATATATAACTTTTAAATAAGTTTTAAAGGAATAGATTGATTTATATCGAGTTAAATACTTTTAAAACAGTATCATTTATTCTAGTTTGGTTCAAAATTTTAACTTAACTAGATAAATAGATTTTGAGTTATATCAAAAAGAATATCATTTACAATTTTAAAAATATTTTAAACGTATTCAACCGATGATGTTCCAATTAATTTCGTCAATGAAAACACTCAAAAAAGTTCGATGGATGCGCAAAACCCATTAAAACTGAGCAACTCAATCAGAGACATCACTCAAGAAAAATGTTTTTTTTTAATTAACTTCTAAAATAATCGATGGACTAACATCGATTTCACCAAATTACAACGGTTTTACATGTTTCTTTTCACATCTAACTCCAAAATATATATATGTATGTGCAATTTTCAAATTTATTTATCGTGAAATTGACAAAAGTTTTGTGAATGGCTTGCAACTTCGACAGTTTTTTAGAGTTTTTTGTATGTTTTCATGTTCAAAATAAGTTCTGTATACAAGACCCTGTTACTTTTACGAGTTATATTTGTTACACGTAAGTCAAAGCACTGTATAATTCAACATTGCGATTCCCTGGTTCTCTCGAAATTAAATTGTGTTGATACAGTATTTAAAATATGCCATTTACTAGTGCTAAAAAGCTTTTGTAACGTATACAAAATGCAAGTGTCCGCTATTGTTTTCTTACCCCTCGAAGAGCCCATATATCACCCTACATCGATAAACATGGCATAGTGAACATATCATCACGTCGTATTCTACATGTTGCTATAATTCTCTTCTATATTATTGAGAATAAAGTATCTCGATATTTGTATAAAAAGCTTTGTATTGATCGACATATTCGTTTTTCCACTCGTATTGATAATTTCCTTTACGCTGCTACGAGGTTCGGGTACGTCTTACCACCACCTATTAGAAATTCAAGCTCTGTATTTTTTTTTTTTTTTCGATAAGCCTTTAAGTTTTTATTTATCACATATACAAACGAGTTTCATATAAAAGGTCCTTTTAGAATAGTATTATTTAGGATTTCTTCGTTGTCCATGTAGTTCTGACAAGGTATTTATAGATGAAGGACGTATTAGATCACACCTCATCATACCACATACAGATGTATAATTTCAAATAAAACAATTATGTTTTATATTAACTAGTTTTATTTTCTTAACATATATGATTGTTCTCTCTTGATACGTGGTATGCGACTCGATTGCTACTGCGCACGCGCTAGGTCTCAAAGAAAACTAGCGCTGTAGTGGTGAAAGCTGCTACAATCTCTGCTGTGACAGCCTTTTTTGATGATTGCATAACATTCTTATATAAAGTTGTAGTAAACTTAATGTATCGACGTGTACATATGTATTCATCAAAGTAAAATGTTCCTTTTTTACTTTTTTTTAAAATCAATAGCTGCAAATGCGATACCATCACAATACAGATGTTAGGTATTTTAAATGACACTGATGTTCAACGCGTCAACCTGATACAATCGTAATCGAAGAGTGAATGTATAATGATATTTTCTTGTTCAATTTTATTCCAATCACTAAGGAAAACACAATTTTTCCAAGTATATTAACCATTACCTATGTTCTCAATGTGAATAGTCCCTTAAGCTTACAGTAGAAAGGTAAACGTATTTGAACAGTGGGTGGATGGAGGGCATATGTAATATTCCTTCACCACACAGTGTATCGCACCCTCCTGCAATCCTCCCTGCAGTAGATCACACGAAGTACCACTGACCTCCTTTCGTGCTCTAATCACGTTTAGATGATTTGCAACACTCCGGAAAATTATTCTTACTTGATTAATATCGACAGTAAAGAGAGGAAGAAATCCTAATGATTCTTTACTTTTACGCTATTATTCTATTAAATCTCAAGAAACCTCTTCATCTTCGATTGTATTCTTTTTATTTCAAAACAATTAACATCATATGCCAATTTATTGACAACATATATTATATGATAATGTAAGGAACTTACATAAAAACGCATTTGATTTTGAAGTTATACTTCTTTAGGCGCGTTATGAAAAAATGATGAGAGTGAAATTTTAAGATTGTGTGACGCAAAATTAACAGATTGAAGCTGCCCGCTTAGAATTCGAATTTCGAATAATGAGAGAATTTATGTACATTTAATATAAGAAAATAAAAAAATATTTATTTAATTTTTAAAATTTAAACTGAACTTTATTGACTGTGTTGGCGAGTACTTTGATACTCTATGGTAATCAGCGTCTGATGATGGAGCTGGAAGGTGGCCATAGGAACTCCGTAATTAAACGACCATCGAGTTTGGGCTCGTTTGATTCATCTTGACGAGTACTTTGATACTATATGGTAACCAGGGTCTGATGATGGAGCTGGAAGGTGGCCATAGGAACTCCGTAATTAAACGACGCAACCCCATCGAGTTTGGGCTCGTTTGATTCCTCTTGACGAGTACTTTGATACTATATGGTAATCAGCGTCTGATGATGGAGCTGGAAGGTGGCCATAGGAACTCCGTAATTAAACGACGCAACCCCATCGAGTTTGGGCTCGTTTGATTCGTCTTGACGAGTACTTTGATACTATATGGTAACCAGGGTCTGATGATGGAGCTGGAAGGTGGCCATAGGAACTCCGTAATTAAACGACGCAACCCCATCGAGTTTGGGCTCGTTTGATTCCTCTTGACGAGTACTTTGATACTATATGGTAATCAGCGTCTGATGATGGAGCTAGAAGGTGGCCATAGGAACTCCGTAATTAAACGACGCAACCCCATCGAGTTTGGGCTCGTTTGATTCGTCTTGACGAGTACTTTGATACTATATGGTAACCAGGGTCTGATGATGGAGCTGGAAGGTGGCCATAGGAACTCCGTAATTAAACGACGCAACCCCATCGAGTTTGGGCTCGTTTGATTCGTCTTGACGAGTACTTTGATACTATATGGTAATCAGCGTCTGATGATGGAGCTGGAAGGTGGCCATAGGAACTCCGTAATTAAACGACGCAACCCCATCGAGTTTGGGCTCGTTTGATTCGTCTTGACGAGTACTTTGATACTATATGGTAATCAGCGTCTGATGATGGAGCTGGAAGGTGGCCATAGGAACTCCGTAATTAAACGACGCAACCCCATCGAGTTTGGGCTCGTTTGATTCGTCTTGACGAGTACTTTGATACTATATGGTAATCAGCGTCTGATGATGGAGCTGGAAGGTGGCCATAGGAACTCCGTAATTAAACGACGCAACCCATCGAGTTTGGGCTCGTTTGATTCGTCTTGACGAGTACTTTGATACTATATGGTAACAGCGTCTGATGATGGAGCTGGAAGGTGGCCATAGGAACTCCGTAATTAAACGACGCAACCCCATCGAGTTTGGGCTCGTTTGATTCGTCTTGACGAGTACTTTGATACTATATGGTAATCAGCGTCTGATGATGGAGCTGGAAGGTGGCCATAGGAACTCCGTAATTAAACGACGCAACCCATCGAGTTTGGGCTCGTTTGATTCGTCTTGACGAGTACTTTGATACTATATGGTAATCAGCGTCTGATGATGGAGCTAGAAGGTGGCCATAGGAACTCCGTAATTAAACGACGCAACCCCATCGAGTTTGGGCTCGTTTGATTCGTCTTGACGAGTACTTTGATACTATATGGTAATCAGCGTCTGATGATGGAGCTGGAAGGTGGCCAGGAACTCCGTAATTAAACGACGCAACCCATCGAGTTTGGGCTCGTTTGATTCCTCTTGACGAGTACTTTGATACTATATGGTAATCAGCGTCTGATGATGGAGCTGGAAGGTGGCCATAGGAACTCCGTAATTAAACGACACAACCCCATCGAGTTTGGGCTCGTTTGATTCGTCTTGACGATACTTTGATATATATGGTAACCAGGGTCTGATGATGGAGCTGGAAGGTGGCCATAGAACTCCGTAATCGACGCAACCCCATCGAGTTTGGGCTCGTTTGATTCCTCCGAGTACTTTGATACTATATGGTATCAGCGTCTGATGATGGAGCTAGAAGGTGGCCATAGGAACTCCGTAATTAAACGACGCTCGAGTTTGGGCTCGTTTGATTCGTCTTGATACGATACTCTATGGTAATCAGCGTCTGATGATGGAGCTGGAAGGTGGCCATTCCGTAATTAAAACGCAACCCTCGAGTTTGGGCTCGTTTTTAATGATGCCAAAGAGTATAACTTCTCAATCGCGTACTTATGTACACGCACCCAATTTTTTTATTTATTTTTCTTTTTCAACGCAACTAATATACTAGTCAGATAAAGATACTTAAGACCATTGTAAATAAATTTTTAGTTTTCAACCAAAAAAAAAAGCAATATATTTTCATACAGGCAAATTTAACTTAACTAACGAAATGAACGGCTTTGAGGGCTTACAAGATTTTTTTTAATGCTCGTCCAGGTACAAAAATGCTTTCAGGATGCGCTTGTATGTACAAGTCTTTTATAGTACTTGGAACATGTTTGCGTATTCGCATGTTGTCGTCAACTTCTTTGCCACGCAGCCCTGGGCACCGATAGTTTCAATACTATCCTAAATATCACTAGTCGAGGACGCCTTTGAGTGCATATTTCATTTATTTTAAACGAAGCTATAAAATGACACGGATAAAAAACGGATATTAAATATTTTAATTTTATAATAATAATTTTATGCCTAGTAATAACTTATAAGATAATTTGTAATAGAATATCTAATACCTTTAAACGAGCAATTGTTGTATATTTGTTTGTTTATATATACCAGCTATCTCGGAAACGGCTCTAACGATTTTCATGAAAAATTTTATTTAGATAAATTTTAGTGTTTCAAGTTTATCAACATAAGTGGTTTTCCCGGGAAAACGCAATTTTCCAAGAAAAAAATTGAAAACCAGGATATGAATACTTACTTACTAAATATACAGATATTTCGCCGCGGGCTTAACAGTTGCCGTGAAGGAGCGGCTATCACGTATGTTTTCTGTGCAGAAGATCCCGAGTTCGAGCCTGGGGTGCATCTTGATTTATTTAATTTCTTTTTTTTTATCACGCTTTTTTAATTTTTATTATTATGACAAGCATTTTTATCTTGCAAGTTAAATTTGATCCACTTCCCGGTTGCTTTTTTTTTAAATTAATTTTATCAAAAATAACCTCAATATTAGTTTTTTTTTTATTTTCATGTTTATTTTTGGAATATTAATTTGAAAATGTGTCAGTCGTCAGTTGTGGTCTATTCAATGGGAAACGAGTGCCATCTTGTGTTAAAGGATAAAACTACGATTTCAATTAGATCTCAATACGATCTCATTAGTAGCACTAAGTAAGTAGTAAAATATGTCGAATATTACAAATTGCACAGAAATCATTAAAAAAATATTTTGGGAACATTAAAATCGCCTCAGACAACCATATTTTATAATTTTAATATTACGACACTTGATATTTTACTGGTGATAATGGACTGTTTTTTAATCAGCGAAATGAAGTGACATTAGTTTTACAACTTGGTATGTTAACAGTGTTTTATGCACTTAGTGTATCCAAAAAATAATCCGAGCAAAGCTCGGTCGCCCAGCTAGTGACATTAATATAGCAATGCCTATATTCACGAGGAAATTCATTTGACAAATAACTTTAATAATTTAAAAAAAAATTGAAAAACGATTGAAACGGTTTATGCAATTTGCAACAATTGATGAAACTATTTGGGAAAAAGAGTTGTTTAGATTTTGGTATCGATCGGTATAGTAAGTAGTTTAAAAAGTAACAAAAAATAAAACATCGTTCTCAAAATCTATCGGGCGGAATTTCTTCAAATTTTCAGAAAGCCTAAATTGAGTGAACAAATTTAGAATATTGCAAACTACGTTTCAATCGGTAAATCTGTTCAAAAACAAATAGACGTTTACATACACGCACACATATACAACCCCAAACGCAAAATCACACACATTCACACATCTACGGACATTATTCGATGTCAAAATCAAAATGGTCAAAATAGATCTGTAGGACGTCAAGACCTGATGAAATCTCTATTATCTAAAATAACAGAGTATCTTCCCAATTTATGAACTTTTCTCAGTTTTCACACTAAACTACGTAAATGAGAAAAAGACATCAATTCTCCGTATAATGCCATTATTGAAACGAAACAAAAATAGAGTTATTTATTACCATATTTTCTAATTTACATATATTTGCTATTCGTCTTATAACTGCCGACGGATAACGACAATAGCGTAATAACATTATAGTTAAAAGTAAAACAATCTGAAAATGGGTTAACCTGCAGGCCGTCCCTAAACTTCTCGCTATCAACGTGCTTTTGAGCTCCTCGAGTTCAAAAATACAGTTGTTTCAAGGTCAAAGACTTATCTTTAAAGCTTTCTAGTAGTTACCCGTATAAGCCATTCCTGAAATTTTTTGCCACTTTTGAACTCAGTCTTTAAAAATAAACCTCGCAGTAAATTATTGAGTTTGAGCTTAATAGTTTTTCAAAGAAAGGTTTGAGTTTTTTGAAGCTCTTTGAGCTCAAAAATAAAATTTTAATATATTTTTGGCTCATAGAGCTCAAACATCTCAATTTATTTAATCAAAACGCTATTTTTTAATTTTTAACCAAGATATTTATTGAATACGTCGTTCGATTTCGATTTTCTCTGCGTTTAACATAGATTAATATAGATTTTTAAGCAAAGAATTTTAACCGACACCAAACACCAATCTAATAAAAACTTTACAAATAGTTTAGAAAAAAATATTTCTTAGCGAATTTTTCGTTAACTCGAATCTCTCGAATAAACCAACTGATTTTGATGCTGTTTGCAATGAATTATGTTGCTGTCTAAGCAAAGTGGCTAGTTAGATTTGATAAATTTTTGGTACAGTATTTTAAGAAATATTCTAAAAAAGCACGTACACTCATAAACAAATACACAAAAACACAAACATACATACAGCCATCACTCGTAAAATGGTCGAAAAAAAAATTGTGTCGCAGTCAACGCAATTTTCTAAGAAGGATAAAATTACTGACTCTCCTAACATCAATCATCTAGAATTACACATATTATTTAAAAAGACCGTTTTTCTAGAATTTTTCATACATATACACATGTGCACACACACATGCACAGAGAAACACATACGCACACACAGAGACAAACATACATACATACACACTCATAAATACGCGGACACACATCGCACACACACGCACACACAGCAATAACTCAAAAGCAACATATCTCACCACGTTCAAAATAATTTTCGTTGAAAGTATTTATTAATCGTTACCTTCTTTACTTTTTTGATGTTTTTGGGAAAACGGTTTACAAAATAACAGGGGGGATACACGTTCTTCAAGTTTTGGAGTGATCATTTCCGAATTTATTCACGTAATAAGAAAAATAGCTTAGATACCTTAAAGCATTTTTAAAAGAACTGACGAAATATATGCTACTTGTTGATGTTTGCTGAAAAAAATCTTTGTTCATGTATGGAGTGCTCCCCCTAGAAATACTTATTTTTGTTATTTAACCACCAAACTAAGTAGCGCCTTATACAAGACACCTATACTATAAATTTCATCAATATACGTATTGTAGTTTTTGAATAAAATGTCTGTTACATATGGACGGACGGACGGACATGACGAAACTATGAGGTTTTCTTTTTTGCCACTTTGGTTTAGTACCCAAAAACGCAAGTGACAATCGATAGTGCCCTACCCACAATAAATATGTGACTAATTCCTATTTCTATTTTTCTTCTTTTCCTCTTCTAATAAGGGATAGTAAAACCTTAGTACCCCTAGAGGATTGCGGTTTCTGAAACAATTTACCACCTGTAAACAATAGTATTGGCTATATTACAATCTGTTTTATGTACAGGAATTATAGTAGAATATCCCTAGAGGAAATAGAGTCTGTTCCACGAAATGACTTTATTATTGTCACAAATATTTCCACATATATATCGAAATACTAGATTTTGTTTCTTCCTGACTTCTCTGTGTATAGGATTAATTTCTTACATTGTAATTGCGATATCCATTATGGTATGTAAACTCGAACTAGCTGCACCAGGAAATTATTAACATCTTAGGGATAGATCGACTACCTCACCTTCTTTAAGTTTTTCATAAGTTAGAATTATTTGAAGTTTTTTTGTCGTGTTATAAGGACATTAGTAAAAATGTACTTGATACTACTACTAATATATTTGATAATATGTACTACTTAAAATTACGTGAACAATGCAAACTTTATCAACGGAATATGGAATAATTTCTTTGAAAAGCATATTTTAATATCGTCAATGTAAAATATATTTTAACTATTTACTATTATCTAAATGAAAGCATATTTATAAGTCCATTTAATGAAAATGTAATTTTTTAGGACTTTGAATTGAGAATCAAAATTAAAAAAGATGTTTTAAAAATGTACTACTATTGGCTGTTTACTGTTGGTTTGAATCGGAAAATCTATATTTATCATATTATGGAAACGCTTGCCTGCAACATGCATTAACATGCGTCATGAAACCGACCGCTGACGCTCGAATCTATTCTTCCACTACGAATCCCTATTCAACGAATTGAATATTGATTCGAAATGATTGACAGATTTCGAACACCTAACCAAGTGCTAATTGCTTATTTATCTTAGCTGTGACAATGTGACAAATGACATGCCTGTCAATTGTCACATTGTCACAATGTCTATTGGTGATGTTAGGTGACTGCTAATAGAGGTGCTTAATAATAATAATAGAGGTGCGTAATGCATGATTGCTTGTCACTGGAAGTGGTTGAGTTCTAATTGTTTGTTGTTTTTAACAATCCTTACCCCCTGGCGAATGTGACTGTTTGCTTTTTTCTGAGGATGTGCCTGGTTGACATGAAACGTACTTAGAATTAACAATATAACGACTAGCGGACTAAGATAAATAAACAATTAACCCCTGCTTAGGTGTTTGATATCTGTCAATCCTCTCGAATCAATATTCAATGAATAAATATTCGTAGAGTCAGCGGTGGGTTGCATGCTGCATATTAATTAATCATGTTGCAAGCAAACGTTTAATTATGGATTTTACACAATAGAATATTTAGTATACGGAGTTTATATGGAATTTAAATCAATAAAGTTAACCAGCCAAACAAGATTTTGTTCTTTGGAGCCCTTACTAGAGCGGGATAGCAAATTTTTATAGAGAACAAAATTACTACAAGCATTTTCCCGAAGCACCATAAGATCGACTACATTTTACTTTTCATTTTTTCATTTATTATGAAAAAAAGTCATCCTCAAAATTTTTTCCAAAACGGTTTTTCTTAATGTTTTGTTACAAAAGTATATTGCCATCCGTTGTTAGTACACCTGCAAAATTTAAATTTATATCGTCTTCTAGAAGTTAATAAAAATTGAATAAAAAATTCTAATACATTCATACATACACACAGACCAAGTTACTAAAAGCTTGTTAATAATATTAAAATACTGTTAAAAGAAAAGTATATTGTATCATATAAAAAAGAAAAAAGTTAAACTTTATTTGAGCGACTATTTAAATTTCATATGGAAGTAAAAATAATTCATTTTTAAGAGCATTTCGAAAAAAAAAAATCATAAAACTGTGTTTCATAAATTAACGTGTTAATATATGGCATGCAAGGGTAAACAGTTTACCTCCCGTTCACGTAGTAATATTTGCTCTCTCGTAATGACTAAATTCACGGGTGTGTTTGTCGAGACGAACTTCCCCCGTAATGTATTTACTTTGCCCTAACTCGCTATCGGATAAACGCTATGAATCGATAGAGTGGGCATCGTTAATAAACATTACCTATAAACACGCCAGGCGCGTGTATGAAATTATTAATACAGATTATTTTTGTTTGATCGAGCGTACCGGTACAATTCGCAATTTTTCATTAATTATGTTAATTATATCAATCAAAATTAAAATTGCGTATACATGATATCATAAATATAAATATACACGTTTTTAATGTTGCACATTATGTAATCTATATTTTCAATCGTTTTCTTTACATATCCCACCTGCTTCTGGTTATTATTCATTTTCCACTCATCTCTAATATTAATTTACCTACCTTTTCCTATGTAAGTAATTCAACCTATTTTATAAGCCAAGTAAATATTTCATTTCGACTTTTGAAAAACAACACAGCGAATGTACTTATAAAAAGAGACAAATTTTTAAAAATGTAAAGAAGTCATGTGTAAAGTGGATACATATTAAAATCCCTTAAAATCACCAAGATTGATGTGAATCACAGGCGAAACTGGGAAAGGTAATGATGGAAGACGAAGTCTGGAAACAATATTGTCGTAGACACGACACCATTGTTTTTCGACCTCGTAAATTAGGGTACCGAAGTCACTGCGATTATAGGAAACGAACTGTT
Source organism: Eumeta japonica (assembly GCA_005406025.1). Lineage (NCBI taxonomy): Eukaryota > Metazoa > Arthropoda > Insecta > Lepidoptera > Psychidae > Eumeta > Eumeta japonica. The sequence continues at coordinate 101,843 of BGZK01001255.1, forward strand.
TAACGAACAATGTAAAGGAAAACTGGCTACGAAACTGCCTGAATTGTTGGATGCGATCACTGTTACCCAAGGTATTTTTGCGATAAAAGGCGAGTGCAACTGCTATCCACACGTGTACAGTGACTGATTGACCTTATACACCAAATCAACTGTCAATGTCTGTGAATGTGCGTTCTGTGTACATATTAAATTAATTGATGCGTTTCTAATTTTTATACTCTGTTTTCATCCATCATCGCCGTTCATTGCACGTTAATGTATCATTAAGCTAGCTGCATTTGTACCCATGCTCCGTTGTATTATAGACGGAAATATCAAATTGGTTGCTGAAAGGATATGGTCATCTCTAATATGGACAAGAAGCAAACAAGGAAGCGGATATTATTGAAGATTCGGAATTTTTAATGTAACATTGTCGACTGTGTTTATCAAAATGTGAAGTATGTCTACGAGGTAAGATAACAAGATTATTATTTTCAGCAAGCGAATGTAATTAAATACCCTCAAAACTATAATGATAAAGAGTTTTGTAATTATGAGATGGATATTTTTCTGAGTAATCAAGGCGTTCAGCGGCGATTAACCATTGTAAGAACGCCTTAGCAAAATGCTATTACTGAAAGTATTAATCGAACTTTAGTTGATACGGCTCGTTGTCTTCTATTTCAATTAGAGTTATCACATACGTTTTAGACTGGTGCTCCAGCTACAACATGTCACATAAGAAACCGATGTCCTTAGAGAAATATCAACGACGATACGCTTTATCAAAGAGGGTTTAATACAAATTAGATATTTTTGAATTACGAGCATTTGGATGCACTGTATATGCTTTAGACAAAAATCCAACGAAAGGTAAATTATTTGATAGATCAATTAAGGGAATATTTGTAGGTTATCTATGTGAAACAAAAGGATATAAGATTTGATTACCAGAAAAAGTTAAGTAAATTATTTCTCTTGATTTAAAATTTATTGAAGATAATGTTACTACAATTTTAAAGAATCAAGGTGTTGAGTTCCTGACTAATGATGATGATTTAGAAAACAAAAATGAATAGTGGGTTAAACTGGTAGCTGGGTTTGAAGATAGAAATGTGAGAAAAAATCCAGTTCAACCACCTGAAGAGAAACAAAAAGGTGAAAACAACGAGAAGAAGATAAGAGATGGGGACGACGAAGACCAAGATTGATTAAAACTAGTTTGAGAGGCCGTCCTAGATAATTATTTTTAACATCGAGTAACAGTGAGATTATTTATGATGAAGAATATTCTAATAAATTTGCAGAAGTAGTTAAAATTGAATTGGACCATGGCTTAGTCTCCAGAAAGTAATGATTGGAAAAAAGCTATTCAGTTTGAAATGAAAGTTTATTAAAAAACGATACTTGTACTATTGTAAAACGACTTCAAGGTCAAAATTTCATTGGAAGTCGTTTAATATTGACCAATATATATATAAACCAAACGAAAAATGAAAAGTTCGTGTTGTTGCAAAAGTTTGTTGTAAAAAATATGGTACTGATTATAATCAAACTTTTGCTCCAGTTGTCAGAATGAAATCCATAAGAATTTTACTTACTTTATCAATGGAATTAAGTTTCAAAATTAGACAATATAATGAATAATTACATATTGAGTTACTACAGAATGAGACTGTTTTTATGGAGATTCCAGAAATGTTTTCTGAAACATTGAAGACAATTGTCAATGATAATCAAGTATTAAAAGAATTGAAGGTTAAAGCTGAATTTACGCAGAAATGTATAAAAGCAGGATGTGATGTTTGTGAATTAAAAAAGGCTGTTAATGGACTCAGCGAGCTGGAAAAGAATGGCATGAAGAATTATCGGGAAAATAGAAAAATATGGGACTCAAACCAACAAAAGCAGAGAGTTGTTTTTATTATGCTGTAAGTAATAATAATATTTAATTATAACTAGTTTGCTGCAAAGTAATTTTAATTGTCTGTAAAGATATTAGTTAGATTGAAGAAATTAAACGCGAACTGCAAGATTATTTCTAAGTTAAGGACTTGGGTCCTGTAAAACAATATTTAGGATTAGAAATTATTCAAGCGGATGAGTACTTTTCTATAAATCAGACCAGATATTATTTTTAATTCACTTGAAATGTTTAAAATGAATGAATGTAATTCAACGAAGACACCAGCAGAATTACAACAAAAAATCTACAGAAAAGGAAGAAGGATTGTTAATTTACAAAGAATTTATTGTAAGATTAATCTACTCAATTGATGGAACTAGACCAGACATTGCCAATACGGTACCAAGATTAGTTCAGTTTGTTGACAAACCGAGTCAACAAGATTGGGTAGCAGCTGAACGAGTATTAAGATATTTGACTGGAACGAAAAAACTTGGAATTTTGTTTACTAAACGAAATGAATTTATGTGTTTATTGTGATGCTGACTGTGGAGATTGTGTTATAGATCTTCATATTCCGGTTACTCCATAACTCCATAGTAAGATTATTGAAAAATTCTAGAAATTAGAAATTGTATTTGTTTATATCTTAATTGTGTACAGTGAAAAAGAAAAAGTTTGAAAAACTCCGTACATACCTACACAATATCTATAAAAAATTCTTAGATTATACGATAGCGAGCCGTTATTATAAAATCATATTATAAATAATATCATATAAATTCTTATCTGTTTCTCCATTCCTTATTGGAATTTGAAGTAACTGTTAAGAAAACAATTATTTATGCAGTGAGAAAGTATAAAAACAAATCTGACTGTCCCTAGAAGCATTTGAATCAATGTCAATCAATCTATCAATACTACGTCTATATTACGATCCAATATTTTAAAAACCACAAAGAATAAATTACTAAAGAGAAACTAAAGATACTGAACACAGTGAATTGATAAAATTTTAATAATTATATTTAAAATTATAATTTATTATATATTTCATTAAAATAGATATAAAATAAAAGCACATTCTGGTAACGGACTACTGAATGATTTCTCGCAAAATCGGTAAAGATATAAAATAAAAGACTATTATAGTTTCATACATACATCGGTAATTAACGCTATAGTGATATACTGTAGTATTATAGCTAGTTAGTGTTTGTTTTGAAACATGGTACGGTAGCCGCAATATTATATTGCTATCTACGAGGCTGCTGTGGCCGATTGGTCAGCGCCTTGTATCGGATTTTAAAAAATTCCAAGTCTATGTTCTCATTATCGGAAAATCGATTAATAACTTTTAAATCAAACTAAAGCCTTTATCCCATGCCTTATAGAAAAAGTTGAGATGTCGGCCACGGACATTGTCTATGGATCGAAGACAAGTGTTGTCCGCAGCCTCCAATCCCTATCACATTAGTATAGAGTTGGTTTTAAGACGACTTAATTTCGAAGTTGAAATAACATTGTGTATTAAATGCTACGTTTAATACAGAGACAAAAACTTAGTATATAAAACGCACATATTGGAAATCCAATTTGCAAACGCCAAAGCTATACTTCATAAAAGAAAATGTAATTTTCGCTTTCTCTTAATCGAATTTTTATATCGATACTTATTATAAGTCTTTGATATTATTTTTCTATAAAATACTGCTTTATTTTAACATTATACTTTTAGTCTTTTGAAACTTTGATTTTACTTCCAAACGGCTTACTTTGCATAAAGAAACAAAAGCCGCCAAATTTGGTGACTCTTCTATCAAAGTAACCTTTTCTATGTTACGCCACCTCGTAGAAAATTTTTTAAAGTTTCGTATATAGTCCGTTCAAAATAAATATTTTTAATAAGTCACGTTTTCTTTTACCACTATGACATTTAATTTATTGATATTGAATACATGCTTACTTTAAAAGAGCCTATTGCATAAATCTAAAAGCGACTAACAAATGTATTTTTGGTTCGATATACAAGATCAATAGTATATTATTATATTTTTTATTTATTCTCATTGGGGTGTATGCATTATTATATTTTATACAATATTTTAATTGCAATAGTACCGAAATTTAAATTCTTGATCATCGTCGAGTCTAAAAGGCCTTTGATTTACTATTTAAATTGTAGGCGTTCTCATAATGTTAATACTAATATGACGAGTAATTACATTTTCCGACTCTTCAATATTTTGTATACGTTCTATCGTTTTTAATGGCTATGTGGTTACTATTCACAAATTTTATGAATATGCAACAGTGCCAAATCAATATCCAATGCTAAGAATGTATTCATACTGTTAACTAACATTAAAAAGAAAGCTAATGATTGCATTTACGTGTTTACGGCGGGTTGTACCAAAAGTAGAAACGTAGCTAATAAAAGTAATCCATAAGATTTGATAGATAATGTTACGTTACGGATTACGTTTAAATATTAAGTTTTTTACTTTTACTACAACCCTCCGTTAGTTTGCCAAACAACAGATTCCGTTAAATGGAATATCATTACATTCCACACCATAAATGTAAGTCATATTGTGATGTGTTGCATAAAATACCTATCTCTCTTTATATAAAACGAGTGTTATTAAATAAATGCCTTTCCATTCGATTTTAGTAGATTTTACTTATTACTAAAGTGAAATCTACTAAATAAATTTCTAGAATTAAAGTCACTCTGCAATTTTACTATAGTTGTGTACTTTGAAATGTAAAGTACAGACATTGTTTATGAAACTGAACTAAAGCATTTGCTAAACTTTCAGTTGAAAGTGTATTTCACTTAGTTGATTTTGAACTAAAGTAAAATCTCGCCTACAAGTTCTAGCGTTAGAACCAAAATCTTTGACCTTCACGTAGCGAGCAGACTTCATGCGCAGTTGATTTGCAGTTACTTAATAAACTTATTCATTAAATCACCAATGAAAACAGTCGATAATAAAACTAAATGTAAGTGAATAGTTCTCATGTTTTAAGGCTCTGTATAATTTAAAATTAACTCGATAAACTAGTTATACAGATGTAATTATTAAATTAACCCAATAACCTACCATATAAGTGCAATTCTAAGAATAAAGAACGAGAAATGACAGTGAAAAATTACCTGTTTTTTTTTTAATTTATTGAATTGTTTAAACGTTATTAATATGTAATTAGTAAGAAAAATCAGTAAAATAACAGAATAAACAGTTTACTCTTTTTCGTTTTCATAGTACAGATATAAGTATTAACCTCAAATTATTAACTTTCCGCTAAGAAAATTTAAAATTTTCTAAAATTTTCGGTTAGTTATTGGTTCACCCCATTTTGCAAAAATCGAGTTCTCATCAGATCTCGACGTTCTGAGGGTCTAGAAAGCTTCCCTGATCATCCCTGAGTTGATGTCCGTATGTATGTGTGGATGTGTGTGTGTTTGTATGCGTGGATGTATGTAAACCTCTTATGACTTTAAAACGGCTTGACCGAATCGAGCCCACTAAACGGCGTTCCAAAGAGTTTTACCAAACTTAGATTTTCTGAAAGTTTAGGTCGATTTAGACTCTTAGATTTTGAGAAATTTTAAAAAAAACTGAGAAATTTTTTTTTATCATAAGTGTTTTTTTCAAAATAACTTTAAAATAGCTTGACCGATCAATTTCAAAATCTAACCAGATTTTGACCCTGTAAAAACACGTCGATTGCTGCAAATTGGGTCAAAATCAGTTGATTCGTTTGAGAGAAATCGTTGTCGAAAAAAATCGAAACAAACCTTTTTTTACTCAAAAAATCCCGTCAGATCCCGTATATTTTCGAGTGTTTTGAACTCGAAAATAGCGGGAAGACTCAGGGTTGACCTACAGGGTTAACCTATTTTTTTTTCATGGACCCTTTAAACTTTAGAAGTTTAGAGTAAAGTAAGCATAGTTTTTTATTATTTTTATCGTTTATTATCCCACTGTGACTTGGCTCTAGTTTACTTTATAAACCTTAATTTGTTTCAAGAAATGACTTCGAATACATATTAATAAAAGTCCGTTTACGGTTTGGTTTTGTACATCCGAGTACTAATTAATAAGGAGATATGAATTCTGCCAGAACGTGCGGAATATTGCACTACGATCCTTGCGTCGTGGTGGCTGCAATATCTCCGTGTGCATTTAGCAAATACTGAGCGAGCTGCACTTCAAAATTGAATTACTAAGTCAATTCTGCATAGCGTTAATTTCAAACCATCTCTTCTTGTGCCAATTTTGTGTTTTCTTGTTTATTATCAAACTTGATATAAAAAAGCATTAGATATTTTTGTCACATGAGCACTTTGTTTCTAGATTTAAAGGGATTTGAATTTTTCCCATAAATAATTCCTTGTAAAGACTCATAAATCTGTACCATAATACTAAAATACAGCATTTTATATACATTTACGTATTATAAAATGTATTGGATGAAAGCATAATTAGTTCTTAGGAATTGAAGATTTGTCACTTCCGCCTGTTTCGTCTGTTATTTTTACGTGATAACTCTTTATTTTTTATGTCTCGTCTCGTAATCTTATCAAAAGACTCATTTGAATTGGTCATACAAAACATCATCAGATGCGCATTTTGTTTAAGAAGTTAAACCAATTCCTGATTTCATTACTTAAAAAACAAATCTCCTATAGAATAACTAACAGATTTATTTAAAATTTAATCTGAATAACAGACAATAATAACTTTGTTGTTAAGAATTGTTATGAATGGAGAAAAGTACAAGAAAGAAAATAAAATTTAAAAAATAATGTAATTACAAAAACAAAAAAAAAAATATGTGTAATTAACAGAATACTTACCCAAGATTTTTATTTTTATTTCTTAAAAATTAATAAAGTTCATTAGCCAAATACGTCGAGGTTCCTTTAGGTTGGACAGCTCTTTGGACAAACGGGATAGACGAGGACCAGGGCTGTGTTTTTTAAGTTTGTTCTATGACAAGGAACATGTAGTAGAGAATGACGTTTGTCAGCTATTCTGCGCAGCAACCTAATGCCAAAAGTTAGAATGGCAGAAGTACCACTTAGGTTATTTATGAATTTATTATATAAAAAGAGCACTAGTGTGCCTCTGACTTGTCTAAGACTTTGGAAAACTATAGTCTCTGTCTACCCTTCTGGGAAATAGGCGTGAGTTTATATTATTTATTTATTACTATCATTAACGTGCCACCAATTCGATACCGAAACATACGCTTTGAAAGACGAAATCAATCAAATGAAATCAAACCTTTATTTAATATAAATACTTTCCGACTCTTTTCTTTCTTCTCCGAAATAAACATCGTTTGTTTATGCTTACATGGAAAACAGGATTTTTCCCCCGGAACTATCAAACAAACTCCGCAACATCAAACTCATGAAAAGTCAATTTTTTTTTAATTATAATTTTGAATAGTTCTATTAGCAATACAACATTTATAAACAATACCGATTAAGTATTCGTACAATTTCATATCTGTACTAATAAACCGATTTTATTTGTTACCCCTATAGAGCGTAATAGGCAGTTTGTAGGTTGTATTCAATAGAGCCGGTACTGTGTTGTTGATTCCGAAGCGAGTTTACTTATCACTGGCGTGCAGCGCCGGTGTGTACGTTAGCATTACCGTGGCAAAGCCCGCGAACGCCGGCCGATAACGGGACCCGGCGTTGTTTCGCGTCTCGCAAGCAAACATAGTAGTCTGTTATACATTCGCCGTATTACTTACTACATCGGTGTAGGAGCATCTATAGATTCGCTGGACCGACTAATATATGTTTGTCTGTTTGTATACGGAATAAGTGCTGACGACACAGTCATGTCGGCGGAATTTTTAAATTACAAAATAGATAAGGCATTGTTAAAACAAAGTAAGTACTATTGTTCTATTTATATTTTGTATGATTCTCATTGAAAGGGGTACGTACATAAAACGATGGTTTCAGAAGTTTTAGCATGTTTGTCTGTGTGTTTGTTATAGCATTCTTACTTCATACGTTAGATTAGATTTTTTCATTTCGGGATTGTAGTCCTTCTAGATCAAATTCGGCAAGTAAAACATTATCTAGGTACAAAACTTCAAAAATATCGTTAGAACCATTTCCAAGAAACCAATTATATACCCTGATATACACATAAAAATAAATATGGGCGTATTGGTTTTTATGTATAAATTGTACCATACCGTTCATCTTACTGCGATAAAAATTTGAGAACTTATTGCTTGCATTTGCGAAAAGACTCTGTCTACGTATATACTATTGAGACGAACCACTGAACTGATTCTAAAATTTCTTTCACTCATAAAAAGCTACACTAATCCCAGGTTCACTTGTTCAAATTTTTATTTCAATACACTTACCCCGGTTTTGTACAAGTCAGATCACTGACATTTAGCGGAATCGAAATCATAGGAAGCGAAATCGATAACGGTACTAAGGTCAGAATCGAGAGCGGGCTTAAAATTAGAATCCAGAGCCTGCCCGGATGCGAAGAGAGAAGCCATGTCAAAATCAGAATTGAGAAAGAGATAGTGACCGGTATCATGATCGAAAGCGTGATAAATCGATATGCAAAATAAAGGACCCTATGACCACACGGGCGGAGCCACGAGCGAAAGCTAATATATGGACATACATACCCATATAATAATTACTCACATAAGTATTAAGAGGTTTGATCTTAAAATTTGCAAAAAAAAAGGATCTTCTTGTTAAAGAAATGTTATTTAGCCATTAGCAACCTACTTGCTGATCAATAATAATATACCTATTTATATGCAGTCTCTTTTATTCTCCTTCTCGGTTCGATTTTAGTTCTGATTATGATCACGATAGCAATTTTGCTTCTAATCTCGTCCTGCTTTTAGTCCTGATCCCGTTTTTGATCCGTATAATTATCCGGATGTCTCTCGATTAAGATCCCAGTTTCAATACAGTGCCTAATCTAGGTTTGTTTCTCGATTTCTGGATACTCTCTTGATTTCACTATCAGTAGCTCTCTTGATTCAGCTCCCGTTTCATTCTTGTTTCCGCTATCGACATCGCTCTTATTTTTTTTACGGTTTCGCACTTGATTCTAATTTGCTCTGATTCCAGTCCAATCGCAATCCGGTTCCCAGTCCTAAACTCGACTTTGAACTTGTTTTCGTCCCTGACTTGAATCCTCACACTAATAGCGTAATATAACATAGCGTATGTCTTGAGATACATTCGCTTTGTATATGAAATTTGAAATTGACAATAGTTTTACGTGGATGAAAAAATCAATAATAAGCTGATAACTTTTCGTTTTAGGGTACATGTTTAGATATTGTATATGCTTTCAAAATGCATACTCTTGTAGATTAATATGAAAAAAAAAACGGTCAATAACTTTTCCCTCTTATACGTAATTTTCAATTTGGCCAAAATAACAAATACTTACTCATTAAACAAAATATAAGATTGCTTTTTTTTTGTCTCGAAATTTAATTCAAAATTATAGCGTGTTTTTATAATTCAAATTGAGAAATTTGTCATTTAAGTTTTTCGCTGTTCACATTTAAAATAAAGTAATATAATACATTTATTATTTATTTTTTTTCCCATCTTCTCTTAAAGTAACTTTTAACAAATAGTTACTTTTAAAATAAAATTTGCTTTTCATGTCCTCTTTTGATGGTTGTCAGGCTTAAAAACGGTTTAAAACAGGACGTGGAATACAAAATTAATTTTAAAAGTCACTTTTCATAAAAATCAATTTAAAAGTAGATAATGGAAGAAGCCTTTAGGCAACTCTAAGAATCCGACTTATGTACTGAACATATTGAACTTTTACTTACAAAACTACTTTACTTTTTTGACAGATTTTGAACACAATTACAAATCTTGCGCCGCGTGCGTGGACCGCAAGAGAGCCGGTTGTGCCGGCGGCCGGCTGGGGCTGAGGCACGTGCAGTTGCTGTATGTGGCGACGTCAGCCGCTCTCCTGGTGGCTTGTAACCAAGCGGCTGCAACCGCGCTTCCGCATCTCACAGGACTGATCCCAGGCAGTGCACATGCACCGGTCATTGTTTAATAAACAACTGTATAATTGATACATATATAAATTGTCTGTTTTGACGAATAGTGTGATTGATTGATTGAAACACTTAACAGATACGTTGCAATCAATAACAAAGTAAATTGTTTATACTAATATACTAAGAGCCTCTTCCAGCATCTCTTTTTAAATTGGTATTTAACAAAATATCACTTTTAACCTGAAATTTGCTTGCCAGTCCTTCTTTTAACAGCCGTTTGACCTAGAACCTGTTAAAAAGAAGACATGGAACTAAAATTTGATTTTGAAGCTAATTTTTATTTAAGAATGAATTTAAAGGACAGCGATGGAAGCAGCTCTAATATTTAATGAATGATATTAAAAAAAATGTCCCTATATAATAATTATAATAACCGGTACGATACATGACAAATTTGAAATAACAATAGTTTTGCTATTTCTTTCTCGCGGCTAATATACACGCACGGGATTATAATTATCGATAAAGCAAACTAGTTGAAAGAAGTTAATCTTAAATTAATTAAATTAAAATATTACGTCGTATGAAGTGCAAATGGAGACGATTTATTTGGTCTATCCATGTGATTATAGCTTACGGTAATCAATTATATAAGTATGCTTAGTTTTTATTATTACAACAGATATAGCATTTTCATATTTGATGTACTTGGGTACCAAAAATTAGGTAAAAAACTATAAAGTTGATTTAATAACGTATTCTTCGACCAGAAACCGAAACTAACAGTTCAAGCATCAGAAGCAACAAACTTTTGATTACTGATTTGATTACTGGATGGATGAAGCTTGTAACATTTAATTATAAGAAATGAAAACTAATATATTATATAACATCACTAGCCGTTACACGCCAACTTCACTGAGATATATCAAAATCCATAAATTATATATGACTATTTTAATAATTCAAATACGTCCGCGATTTTGCTTGCCTATGCATAAGATGAATTCCCTCCAATTTCAATCTCGATTACAGTCTAATACTCGATGGCAATTCCGGTTGCACTGTCGGATCCCGTCATGGTCCCATTTTAATTCCGGTCTTCTTTGGGCATTTATGTTGAATGAGATAAGATAAAAAATATCTTTTTCAATGATATTTATATATTTTTGTCACACAAAAAGTAAACTACATCCTTTTTGAGGACATAATCCACCTACGTGCAAAATTTAATTACAATCCGCTTAGTCATTTGCGCACAACCAACATCTAAACAAACACATTTTAAAATTTATTAGAATAAAGATATCTTAAACCATTTATACGATGCATACGTCCCCGCGTGGCTTGATTATAATCATATATCGACACATTCAGTAGTTTTTAAGTGATTGCCTGAAAAAGAAAACAATTTTCACTATATAATATGTATATATTAGACTGCGTGGCTGATTGAAAAATTTAAATTCAGCAATCATGGTTTTTTTATGATTCCAATAGGCCCATGGTTCAGCTTGGGTGTGCGTAGAATGAATCCCTTCAGTTTTAATTAATATTAGTAGTTCAGATCCTAATCACGTTACTGTTATCGATGTCAATTCTGGTTCCATTGTCAGAGCTGAACCTGGTCTCGCTTTTCAAATAGTTGGCTTGATTCCAATCTTGGTACTTCCTTGGCCAAATATATTAATGATTACAGAATACCATTTCTATAGGTTTATATACATTTCCTTTTATATAAGAGGTAATCTTTTTCTTCAATTTTAATCTTTTTCTCTAATTGCTATCTATCCAACCGTCAGAGTATGACAGACGTATGACAGACGTATGACAGAAAAGATTGTGAAGGGTTTACGTGGTGTCTGTAGAAGTTTCTTATGAGTTTCTTTCCTTTCTTACGTTGTGCAAAAATGATTCTTTCTTTTATGCCTTTCTTATGGCATGAAAAAATTCGGATTAGACAAATAAGAGACGTTTTACGAATGTATAAAGCTCTGGCTTGCACTTTATACACTTGTAATACAAAACTGCTATTAATATAAAAGACCGTTTGTTATTATAGCCTATATTTTTTTTTTGAACGAAGTTTTTGACGCGGCTTGCAGAAGGTGTTAGTAGAAATCGTAATTTAAAGAAAAAGCCTTATGACCCCTCCATTTGACGCTCATCAACTTTCTCTCTCTTTCTTTCCCTCTCTAACAGAAGCTAGTTAATTAAGGAAGTGTAACGGCAGCCATGCAGTTCGTTTTTCAACATTTTGCAAAAATATACATCTATTATCATGTTACATGCATTTGCATTGAATAATAGTGTCATTGAAGTAGTTTTTTATAATAATTTTTAGGTTTTTTTAGGTTCTGGAAATGTAGTTGTCAAGTTTAAGTCTTTGATAAATTCATTATGTACATATAAAAGTGACATCTAATATTGATTTCAAAAATTACATAATTGTGCAGCGTGACGAATTTAACAAAGTTTTTAATAAAAAAAGAGTGACGTTGTTTACCACTTTATTAAGTGTTTATTATACAACGTATAATTGACTATTTTATATGTTATATCCGATTTTATGCATATGATTATTTTTCTTAAAAAAGTATTTTGTATCTCTTGTTTAATTACTATCGAAAACTGTTATTTCATTTCATAATTCCTGTTATGTTATAAAACATAAAATAAAGGGAAACGAACTTCTTTCCAATCGGGTGTCCTTCGACACTTCTCGCTTTATTTTTTGTATGAAAGCATTAAACACATACGTTATAAGCAATAGTTAATTTAAAAAATAAATATAGCGTCAGTGGCATATTACCATTTGAGTTTTTTTCTTACTATCATCTATTAACTATGGTTATTCCCATTACTTAATTTGACTCATGAAATTATATTAATAACTATATTATATCATAAACGATTGACAGTTAGTCAATTGATATTTCACATATAGTTTCGGTATGAATTCGTAGTTACTTAATTTTCAATGTTTTATTTATAAATAAAATATTGCTTCGCACAAAAAAAGAATACTCAAAAAATTTCGATTTTAATATTTTTTTTGTTATTCTTAAAATTTTTCCTCTATTTTATATAAAGCGTACAAAGTGCAGGCCAGATTTTATATTTGAAACATCTTTTTTCACAACATAAGCATTTTTTTTTCATAACGAAAAGTAAAGTAACAATAACGGCGTAGTATCTGCCATTAATTAAATTTCAGTAAATCGATATTTTTGCGCATTATCGTAATTAAAAACGGTTTAAAAGATCTATCTTAACATTAGTTTTATATTGTCCCTGATTTTGCTACCACTACACATTTACTAGTGTACCACTCACACAAACAAGAGGCGCGATTTAAATGGTTGTTCCTCTATTCTAGACGTACGACTGGACCGGCTGGCAGTGCGGACTGTTTCTGTCGTCCGCACCTGTGGGGCACGCTTTGGCCAGGGCGGGCGGTGTCAAGGGCGGGCGGCGAGTGTTGATGGGTGCCTTGTTAGTCGCCGGTTCTTTTCTTATAGCACTGCCGGCTATCATAAGAACGGTAAGCTTGCATTGATCTAGTTTTTATTTTAACACTTCACCAATCTAGTTTACAGTTCGTCGATTATCTGAATTTCAAGTTTTGAACAACAAAAAAAAATTGAATCTTGATCGTTGAAGTGAATTTTCAGTCTTCTTAACAATAAAAAATACATTTTGTTTTTGTTTTAATCTGATAAATGAATTGAATTATAAAACCTCACCTGCTTCATTTTTTAAAAAAAACGGCATCAGTGTCCACAAACTTCAATGAGATCAATTACTTTATTTGAGACACAGTTGGAAGGGTGATTTCAAAAAATATTTTTCAAATATTATAATTTCTTAACTAACTTACTGATTAGATTTACGGCATTTAAAATGGATTGTGGATTCTTAATTATATGGAAATTTGAGATAGATTGATTGTTTAAATTTTGAACAATCTCATGTATTTGTGAAAAAAGGATTTGCCATTAATTTTCCTTTAAATTGAAAATAATAGATACAAATTTCACTTAAATTTTTATAATTATTGTCGGTAAATGAAATAGTTTGACTGCATTATTTGAGAACAGTGATTTCGTTGAAAACAATGAACAACATTTCGTTTTCGTACAAAAAAAAATGAAGTCAAAAACAAAAATCTTCTTTCAAGCGAAGTATACACATTTATGATGTATGTTTTTTACCTTAACGATTGTGCTAATGTATTTATATTAATGTGTTACCTTAACGACTGATTAAATTTTCTCTATCAATAATGATTCTTTGAATTTAAACTTTCAACAAGGTTTCAAGTTCTAGAACCTTCTTCAAATTTTGTTACAACAAAGATATGACCACAAAAACATATATTTCTTTTGACATGGATACATCCATATTTTCGTTTTTAAAAGAGGTCATTTCGTTGACAGAGAATTATATGAACTAACACCATATTTTCGTTTATCTAATAAGCGGGGGAAATTACCAACTTCATTCGTTTGTGTTTGTATCTGTGTTTGTTTTATTTGACTAAGTTCGATATTGTATAATGTTTCTGTAGCCACATTTTTTTTTTATAAATTGTGAAATTAAAACCTACAAGGTCTTACGTGTATATTTACCATTTGATTATACATGCACTGAAAAAAATATTTCTACCCAAATTCTAATTTGGATTGGTTAAATATATTTTGTTGTAATAACTGAATAATTCGTTGTATTAACAAACAATATGTGTGATTTAACCAATCGGATCAATCGTACCAATATACAAGTTGGTTAAGACAACCAAAATATTGATTCGCTCAAAATCGACAATCCAAATTCATTATGTTATTCAAACTTATGGTTGGAATGGCCAATTTTTTTTTCAGTGTGTGTGATTTAGCTCGCGTGATAGTCTAGTCCATAAATTTAGCAAAATAATGCAATGAGAATCAGTCTGGTTTTGATTGTGGAAGCGCAATTTTCTCTCCCAAGGCCACGGTATGAAACCAGTTGCGAAAACTCCACGCATATGTATCGCATCGTGTACTTTTCACGCTCTACCAAATAGAGCTATTAGCTCTTTTCTCGCGCTTAAAGCGCCAAGCTATATTTCTCCGCACGTTCTGTATTGTTCAGCTCAACCAGCATCAGTCTGCCGTAGCAAGATCGTTAAGTATTAAAACGACCACAGTCTGGCTCTTTGTTGAATTTAGATTTTCGGCGGTTCATTTCTGCATGCCTGAATTAAATATGTTATTCGGCACAGTAAAGCCTCTACAACCCATATGATAGTAAGAATTATATGCATTCAAATCAAAATTATTTAATTATTTGAGCTTTATAGAGTTGTAGTTACATAGAAAATGTCTTTATAAAATAAAGTTGTATACCTACTGTAAGACTTGTCAAGCATCATAACCTCAGAATAATCTTCTTTAGCTCTAGGGCTAGCAACGTAAATATTCAGTATCATATAATCTATATTTTAGTAAAATCAAATAATTATTCATCAAGGTTTCAGCAGGTACTAACTCAAATCCCAAATGAGACAAATAATATCTACAAAAATAGTAATCTTAATCAAGCTAATGATCAAATTTCATACGTGCGCTCAAACGCTTTGATACGTTTATATACAAATTGAAAAACTAAGTATATAGATTTCTTAGTTATAAATAATGTTCAAATGAATTATACCCTACAATTATAGCACCATAGCAAATAACACATTTTATAAAATGCACAATGAAATAAAATGATATACAATAAATTAAATTAAATTAAATTTAAATATGATTATCATTATACTGATACGTTAGATTTCATATACTTGAACCGTACTTAATTAAGCAAATTATTTATTACCTGACTCTTTTAAAATAATTGTTTATGTCGCAACAAACCCACCTCTCTGGATAGAATTTCGATTTATAATGGAGCCAGGAGGTTAACCTGATCCTCGTTTAAGATGGAGCCCCGTTAGGGACCCGCGTAACCCTCAACGAACAGTTCTGATGCGTGTCAGACCTGCATATCTACTTTTCTGTACATTGAAAATCTGACTTCACCGGTACAGGTCAAATGCAAAAGGAGAATTTATTATCTCAGCCTGTAAAATTTATCTCAAAATTAAAGACAGCTCCTGGAATCCGAGCTCATTTAGGCGAATGAATTGCCAGCCTGAAATACAACTATTTATTACAAAATTTACATACACCGGCGGTTGAAGAGCTGTCCGATGCAGACTGTAAAATATATTAAAACCAGTTTAGGAGTATAAAAAATTTGCATGGGCGTTGATGAAAAGTTCTTTGAAGACAATACAATTAATAAGTTATAGTGTATTTCTTTCTAATATCTCAAAACTTTCTGAGTTACCCACGGACAAGACATGACTACCGACTTTGCCTCGTAATTTACTATAAAATTTTGTTATTTCATTTGTTTAAGGGTGACTGGATGTGGGCCTGTGCGGCGCGTGCGTTAATCGGAGTCGCAGGTGGGGCACTGATACCTACCACACGTGAGCTTTTAAGCCGTTGGCTGCCACCGCACGAGAGAAGCTTCATTGCACCTCTAATTTATTATAGTTAGTACATTAAAAATATTTCTGTTTGACTTTTTATATTATGCAAGCTCTATTACTAAGTATTTCTCTCTACAAATCGGGAGAGCGTAGAACATGTGTCAGAATAAGTCAGGAAATGTGTATGTGTAGTTTCTGGTAAACATTGTTGTCACGAAATTAATCAGTAAATACTGTACTTCGGTTAAATTTCCTCTGACATATTAAACTACAGACATAATATGAATAAAGAACTAATATAGCCAAATTTGCGAGATTTGCAAACGTGCAACATGAACGTCTATTTATCAGTAATTGTTTTTGTCATATTTTAATCCCTTTAACATGTGTTATACGTAATTTATTTTTTTTATTTTATATATCATTAATTCTAAACAAACCAAAATTAGTTATTAACTATACAAACAAAGTATTATCCCAGTAATTATGTAAATAATTTTTATGTACATTTTTAGTATACGTATTGATTTTCGTTTAAATTAACATCAGGTATCAATAATAGAAACCGAAATTGTATTCGTTTTCTATTAATGTTCCAAATTCCTATTAAGCTTAAAATTATATCTAGGTAATCCAGCCGGCGCAGCAGTAACATTGTCGGCGTGCGCCGTTTTGGGCACGAGTGCGCCCGGTTGGCCGCTAACAATGTATTTACCTGGAGCTTTCGCGTTGGGCGGGTTCACTTTGCTACTATGTCTTACCTCTGATGCACCTCATTCGCTGCAGGCTATATCCGAAGAAGAACGCGACTACATTGTATCACATATCTGTATGCAGCCGCAGGTAAGCATGTTTACTTAATTTTAATATTTATTCCATTAATATTGTTTTTTCAGAGAGCTTTTTATATAATTTATAGTTACACATGGTATTTAAAAAAATGTTTAAATATTCATTTTTAAACACATAATAGTGTTTAATTTCTAAGTCGTGACTATATTATATGAACAAAGGTAATATTTCTTTAAATCATGGTATAAATAAATGGAATAGAATGTTTTTTTTTTTGTAACGAAAAACAATGATATTAGCCACTATTTTAATTATCACATTGTCTAGTTTATGTATTAGTGACAGTAAAAAATGCAATATTTACTCTGCAGATCAAGTTTGAGATTCCGTGGCGTCAAATTTTGTCATCACGCGCCGCGTGGGCAGCGGCGTTCGGCCAGTTATGCTGTGAGCTGCCCCACTGGCTTCAATTGTACCTCATGCCGATTTATTTAACACGAGTATTGCATTATAGTTACAAGCAGGTAAAATATAAATTTGAATTTTATTTGTCCCTGTCAGATTTTTATCATACTACGAGCATATCGTCCCACAATCTTTTCATCGGATTGAGGGACTTAGATCTTTAGTTCGATTCTCCTGCCCAATGTAAAACAGGCGCTACTAACGACTGTTCTTACCTATTCCATTACACGCCTGAGGCTGACGACTCAATATGTTATCAAAGATATATCGTTTATAAAGATATATCTCAATATGTTATCAAAACATATCGTTTAATTATATTTAAATGAAATATATGTTTTGGTCAATTTGGCCAAGTTAAATATTTATTGGAGAATTCGCCCTTTACCAAAATTCAAATCAGGCACCTTGTTACTCTAACTAAAGATTCTAAACCAAGGGGCCCACTCTTTTTGGTTTAATTAAATGTGATACAAATCTAATAAAACTCCTAGGAAGCATATGAAATCCCCAAAAAAAGGAAATAAATGGTATTGGGACGTATTTCACACCTTAGGCCAATGCGTCTTGTGGACTTAACTTCAACTGCCGTTGAAGATTCTGCTAAACGTTTCCAGGAGTAAGATGTAGTTGGAATGGAATATAGGATGCAAGTTACCACTAGGACCTAGCCCTTGAATCCTCCTGAACTCTCAGCTTCTTGATCTACCAATGGATCAGTAACAGATAATAATATACATACAACTCGTTCGACGATCTTCGACTAACCACCATTTGGAAGTAAAGTTTTCGCATTTATACCATGAAAAACTTACAAATAATTTTAATTACATGGATTATATACAAACAGAAACGACTTATACTAGGTCAATATTTATTTACCCATAAAACCTAAATTTTTTATTGTCTTGTAATAGAATTTCTAAAAATATGTCTCTCATGAGGATTATGAAGACATGCCTTTTCATATTTTATTTTCATTTCAGAGTGCATCGCTATGTGCTGTGGCATATGCAATGGGCTGGGTAGTAGCAGGTTTAAGGCCTCGTCAGCAAATTAATGTTTTCACCTTGAATCTTACTCCTTCTTTAAAATTTCTACATGTTCTGGGTTAGTAGAGGGAAAATACATTTTGGTTTATTATAATAGGCAATGGTTCAAATACACACATTAAATTATACTGTGTGAAAGTATTTGAAATATCACAATGAAAGGGAAACAAAAATACGAATGCTGCCAGATATTACAGTTTCTAATAATACTTTTATATGCGCAAAAAAGTAGTGTCTTGGGACACCGGTAGGAACGAAGCGTTATAGGTTATCTAATTAGTCTAGGTAACAAGTTGAAAATGGTGAAAAATGGAGATACTTATCCTAAAAATACGTGTTATAGCTTATTCGATCGGGAGTAACGTTTAAACAAATGTTACGAAAGCGTTTATTGGCACATAAAAGTATGCAAAAGTTACAAACAATTAAAGATGAAAAAAAGGCATTTCGCTTTTCGCCGATACCTCGTAAACTATTAACATTTAAGGAACTTGAAAAAAAGTTTTTTATAGAAGAGGAAATTCTCTATAAAATACTCGTGACTCCTGGAACTCTATCTCTATTATTTATAATTTTAATTAAACGTGAAAATGGGCCTCCGTGGGGCATTTTAAAATAGCGCGCGTGGCGTCAAAATCGAGTACGGCACAATAAATAATTTATTTAAGGTATTAAATATTAATTTAAATATTTGAACAAACTCTTTCTGTATGTCTCTCTATTTCGTCTTTCGGTTTCATAAGCATCGGTCGAAGACATTTTTCCGTGTAGCTCTCGTCCATCAAACGCGCGATAAGGAACTTCGTTCCAAAAAAGTTTAATCGACAGAGTTTAAATAAACTAAAAAAAAATAGGATTGATATAAGTTACAATAAACGAATTTGATTTTAACAATAAAAATTTAATTAACTGCGTTTTGAGTCATTTTACAGACATTAAAGTAAAATGTAAATTAGAGTTCCTGATATTAAATGTTATTTTCTTTTGCGCCACTAATTAACAATATAACTTAAACTTGACCATCTGATTAAATCATATACTTTAACGTTAACTTATTTTACATTTGATTCAAATTATTCGTAGTGTGGTGTTCTCTCAAATGTAAATAACCAAAGATTCAAACCCACACCCAAAGTTATATACGCAAAAATATTTAACAAAGCGTTCTAATCTGCGTGCAGATAGTCATTATACGTTGCATGTCAGCGGCAGCAAATGAAGTTGTCGGGTCGGACACGATTGGGCCGTGTACGGCCAGACGCCGCGTGCGCCGCGCCCGCGCCGCCCGAAATTTAATAATTGCGCTGCGGTCGTACCGACCAATCCGCTTAGCTTTGATCTTCAACACTTTAAAATTTGAAGCTCTTCGCGAAAAAACTATGCTTCAAAATATGTCCTCCTCGAAAGGAGGACATATTTTATTGACAAAATTAAGTTTTGTACGTTTGTTACAACTTTCACATAATTTCACCTAACTTTCGCATAACTTCTCTCTGTCATGAAACATTACAAGTTGATTTCGAACTACTTGACGATTTTGAATCGAGCTGATGTGCATAACAAATAGAAATGGAAATGCAATAAGACATTAATTTAACCATTAACCTGATGCAGACAGGATTGTCTCCAGATGGGTAATTATCTGGCAATCATTGCAATCCATTTCGAAATTTGTACACATGTACAGTTTTAATATCAAAGTATAAGTTCAACTATGAGCAATCAAGACTCAAAACTTTATGTACATATGATATTTTGGTATTATAACATTTTTGATCGTTACTTATGATTTAATGATTGTTTTAATTAAAACATGTAAAAGTCTTTGTATAGTGCTGGTAAAAAGAATATGTTACAATGTCAAACCAGTAAAATATTGACCTAAAATAACACATCTACTTAAGTCACATTCTATCACCCACATAATCCTTCGTGAAAAGATAAACCTAAAAATATTTTGTGAAAAATATTTTTTAGTTAAAAGGTACTGCTAATTTTTATTGAGTCATAAAGGTTGATAATTTAAAAAAAATATGTGGGAATTGCAAATTCAATTTCCCCTATTAATTTTTTGCAAGTAAAAAATTTCTGTCCCATTGAAAATTACAAACATCATTATTGCATTGCAATCGAATTTTGATTTTGAACGCCATTCTAAATAATTCGAATTGCATTCAAAACTTTAAGCTCTTCTAAAGAGACGGTTTATCGCTGAGTCAAAGAATTTAAGCACGGTCTAGTAACTTTCACGGATGAAGAGAAACATAACCGCTCCTTGATGGCTGTTACGAAAGAAAACGTGCTAGGAATAAGAAATGTCACACAATAGGCGAATCACATACGAAGAGATCCAGCATATACCATAGCGTACAAGGTATGCGCGTACGCGCAAGGAGGTCAGATTCACGTTGAATACCGCACGATCTACCACAGGCTTAGAAGCTTATTCAGGTAAAATAGTGTCGTTACACGTAAACTTGAAAGCTGGCTCGTCTCGGTGTGTTTGAGATATCGCGACGAATCATGTGTTAATCAGTCTCATCCAAAACGAGGCGTCAGTCGACCGTGTGGCTGTTCCAAAATGGATCACTGGCTACAGAAAGATTGTGAAAGAGAAGTGTAAGTAGGTTCTGATCTTATTTTTTTTTCATTTGATTGATTTTTTAAATGATGTCGGGTACATTTATAATATAATAAGATCGTCAATGCTGAAGGACAATATTACCAAATATTTCCCGAAAGTTTTTACTACTTTAAGCAACAAGCGACTACTTGTTCACCACAACGCGTCCGCGTAATTGTCGTCCAAAAGCCTTAATTGATTAATGACCTTTGCGGACAAGTCAAGCTCCTTATGTCACTGTCCTTATATACTTAATTTCACATCATTTGAGTTTTTTTATACGTCAATATAAAAAAGTCAACTCAAAGGAAAACAGTTTTCATCAGTTTTCATTACTGAATAATACAAAGGCTGCAATTGATTGGAGAAGTGTCTAATGCGGACTGGAATATGTTTTTTGAAAACCGGTTTAAACTTATGAAACTTTGTATATACGTTCATGAAAATTTCAATGAATATAGTAATAATAATAAGTAAGTATATTTTTTGTAGTATCCTAAAATTTATTGAATTCACCACTCATAAAAATTGATTTATTTATTACGGTACTCGATATTTTACTTACCTAGATACCTTGTATTTTAACACTGCGGGATTTATATGATCAAGTGTTATTATAACCGATGAATTTCTTTTATACGTATGTTTTGCCATAGAAAATTCACAGTTTCATCAACCTAATCAATAACTATTATTAATAAATTCTCTTTTTTATACCTTTTCAAAACCTTTCTTCAGTTGATGTTTTTTTGCAGTTCTTTTAATATTCTCTTTGATTTCCTATATTGATGATCTAATTATTTGTCGATTTGAATCTGACATTTATTTGTCTATGTAATCTTAACTAACTACCCATAACTATTTACAAGGTTAAATTTTTAATTCACATCCCATACTAAAGCTTAAGTCTGAAAATACACACCGGACCTCTCTTCTGAAAAAAAAAAGCTGTACACATGTACAAGTTCAATGAAATTTAAATATAAACACAGATAGAAATTTTAAATATAGGTTCAGTTTATCAGAGATTTAGTGTAAAATAATGTTGTAATATTAATTGACCTTGTTTTTGTTCAGTAACTTCGGTTGTAAATATGCAATCACAACCATGTATTTATTGTGGATTAATACGATTGCTGCTTACATGTTTAAAGGCGCTCTGGGCACAGCTGCGTGCCTCTGCGGCGCGGCGCTGGGCGGCACTCACGCGGCTTCTGTAGCACTTTTGGCACCCGTTTTCTCGGCATTGCAGGCGATTTCGCTCGTGGTAAATACAAAGGAACTGTTTTTGGATTCACTTGTGACTAAAGTTTTTTTAGTTCTAACACACCAACGAACCAAAGGCTAAGGAAAGTGTTTTATTAATATTTCAAGCCATCAGAAATCAATTTAAGATTCTTCGGGGTCCTAAGCAATTGTTCTTGCCGTTCAGCACAACTTGTCAGTGCTGAGAGGTTATGGATATATTTAAGATTTGATATCATAATTATATGTGAATCAGGTTTTTCACACACCTAGACTCAGTTTCAAGGTATTTACAAGATTTTTTTTCAAAGGATAATTCAATTTAGAAAAAAAAATTTTTGCTCAATTTATAAATTTATATTAGATTTCACAATACGTTATTGATCGAGAAAAATATATTGTTCGAAAATGGATTATGGAACGGCGACAAGAATCCTATTCCGATCGTTTACCCCGACACTAACTATGATTGAATTTGAAATTGATTATGATTCTATTTTGTACTTCTATATTTCTGATTTTATCGGTATATTATCAAGTACTTAAAACAAATTATGATCAATGTGTTATTTTAAGTGGTACAATCAAAGAAAAATAGAGCCTTTGAAAGCTTCAATTTAAAACCGTTTATCGTTTATGTTATAACGTTGAATTATTTACATTTATTTCAAAGGATGCACAAGTGTCAATATCAGTTCGATTTGCCGCGTGTTGCACAACGCTGAGGGCGATAGTGGGAGCTGCAGCCGGTATGCTACCATTGGCGGCTGCATGGGTGCTGCAGGTTGCGGACACCAGCGAAGCGGAGGCGGCGGCTTGGCGTGCTGTCCTACTGAGTTGCGCAGGCGTTGTACTCATAGGAGCAATCGTGTTTCTCCTTTTTGGTTTCAACGAGTTTTTCGTCTGGGATCAAGCGCTTAGACATTGTAAATATTAAAAATTACGATATGTTTAAATCAACTTTCAAATTTAATACCACGCTGTTGAACTTAGAATAACTCGATGTTTGACCTTACATTGACTTTAAATACGAGGGATATAATTATGCAATATTCTTTTACGTGAGGTGTTAATTCGCGAAAATCCGTAATAGACGCTTGTCTTCAACACGCATGCTGCATGTTAAGGCATATTGCAGGCAAGCGTCAATTTTTGTGCAACGTTCGTGCTGAAAAAAAAAAAAAATCTATTCTATCGTCCACACCGTGTGACAGCAGGCGGCTTAACCTTAAAATCAAAGCTGCCGTCTAGGAGCAGAGCCCGATCTCACTCTCGGTTTCGATCTCTAGATTGACTTTATCGAAAATCGCATGAAATTTTGTTTATCATCGATATCTATTGATTTGCGATTGTCTGCAAGTTTATTCACATTAAATTTAAGTTATGCCGTTTTGTCTTGTCACACCGAGAACTTTTAAATATATAGCCTCATTGATTGCGACCTGCACAAACTCATTAATACCACAAATTATTAATAACATATTCGGCCACTGTAGAAGTAATACTCAAATACGTATCAAAATGTTTCATTACTTTTGTAATTTATTCCAATATACAGATGACTATAAAGATAGCCAAATGCTTAGAAATGGAAATGTCTTTGTAAATAATTAATGTAAGTGGATTTAAAATTCGGCATTAAATTTCTCTAAGCTGAATAATTGTTTCTAATACATCGTAAAATGTCTCCGGTAGTTTTGAATTTTAACTTAAAGTAGCTATCATACGTTAAATCAAAACTCAAGAATGTAATAGAACAATTGTACAAAAACATATGCACATTTCATATTTTTTATATACTGAGCTTATTAGCGTCTCATTGCTTCATATTGCCACACCCTTTCTTTCATTTACATTAAAGTTTATCCATCATAAATTGATGTAACACATTATCGATCTATTTAGTTATTTTATTAATGGACTGTAACGGTCGCCATCACGATTTCATCTAAATTTCATACACAAGAAAATACAACGCAGGAAGAATATTCTTATTTACTTTTAAAATTTCCATTATCATGATAAATTTCTTGGTTGTGAAGACTTTATCAGTTTCAGTACATTCTTGCTTTCTTATACATAGTTAAGTATGTAAGAAAACGATGAACTTGAAACGACATTGCGTTCTTATTTCTAAGTGCAACAATAATCTTTGTGAAACAAACTGTCCTTCCGTTTATCATCTACAATGTTTATCATTCCTAAAAAAAGATTGTACGAAAAGTTGTTTACTTGTTCTCATTTCACGTTTCATAAATTTCATATTTATGCATAAGCAATTATTATTTACACTCACATTAAGCCGTTATCCGCTTATTTCGTTGGGCTTAAGTTAAAATCTAGTAATAAATATTTTCTTTTCTGATTACAATAAAATTAACCTTCTGTTTCCTACGTGTGGATCTACAACACATTTGTTCAGCTATGGCTGTCGATCTCGCTGCAAGTGCTAATCTTGATGTTAGTCCTGTTCGCTAGTTCATTTCCAGTTCTGCTGTCTGGTCCGATCGTAGCCCTTCTCGTTTTTGACCGCGACCTCATATTAACACCTACCACGATATCGTTCTCGACTCCAAAGTCGGTTCTGATTCCGATCTTAGTTCTTCCTTTAAGATTTTTTTTTTGTATGGAAAGTATCGTATATCCTATTCAATAATTTAAGCTATTTCTATGATGAAAAATTTGACTACAATTCATCTACACACTTATACAAGTGCTTGAAAGTAAATATGCAAAGAAAAAATGCTGTGACATTTGTCATATTAGAAAGTAGTACCTATGACAATTTTTGTCAAATAGGACAACCATTAACAGTGACTGCTATTTAGCTACGATGAGTTTGTAAAATGTTACTCATTTCTTTAGTTCCGTTTTAGTAACAATTTAGATTTCTTATATTAAGTGTAAATTTTTCAAAAGCTTATTTATATTTATCTTCTTAGAAGCCGGGATAGGCTAGAAATTTCGGTTGACTGTTATAAAAATTGGACTTAAATGAGACTGGAATATTTTCAATTATTTTAATTCTTGGAAAAATTCCTACACCGGGAACCAGAAATCTATTGATAAAAACATTGTCAAAAAACTTGGTCTTTGTGATTAAAATAATAAAACCAATGAAACTCAGAATCAAATACAATTTTTTTCATTTCTTGTTTTCAGACGACAACAAAGTGGTGCTTGAACTAGAAACTTTGAAGACCAAAAATGAAAACGTAGCATGTATTTGACGATATTACTGAATATATAATGGTTCTTTATTTCATTTTTGTTTTATTTAAATATTAACTGTTAATTTGTTACTTTATTTTTACTGATTTATCATGTGTCCAAAAGTAATCTTAATTTAATTTATAGTAACGCATGACTGCGATATGAAGAGTAAACTTCATTAGATAAGTCAACAGTTTGGTATCGCGAAATAAGAGTTGTCACATATGATTGCATGGAAAAATTTTCTTTTAGAATAAAATGAAATATTTTGTATAAATTATTCGTTGTGAAATCATCGTTAAAGGCTACCGGGGATAAAAAAAATTGTTTCATTGAGTAGTTATATTAATAGTTATATTAATTTCCTGAACCATTTCCTATATTTTTACGTTTCGTCAGAAATTTTTTTATCGACGAGGTACCTAAAACGCCTACCATACCAAAAAGAAAAATCCTAAAAAGCGGTGGACCCCGCAGGCCAATCCTAAGAGTTTCCGCTCTGATGTCTGTCCATGTGTCTTTGAGTTCCTTAAATGGTCAATATTGTCTTTGATTTTTTGAACTTAATACTGACTGTAAATTATTCATGAAACTTTTTAGACTTTTCGAGCTTAAAGCGTTCAAATATAATGTAGCAATAAATTTTTGAACTCATCACGCTCAAAAGATCGATTTTAGTGCTTTTTTTTTAGTTTTTAGAGCTCAAAATGATAGTTGTAAGAGTTTTGAGCTCTTTAAGTACAAAAATCTGTATATTAGGTCGGGGTATAAGTTTTTTCGTAGTTCGTAAGTAAAAAGTTGTAGTTAGTTGTGTTGTTCTTGCTATATGGCTGGCTTTGATATCATTAAATAAACAACATTTTAAACAATGAAGAATAAAAAGCAAAAACGGTGTCCAGCCATTTTTCTATCGTTTTTCTGCCCGCCAAAATGTGTAAATCTAACCTAAAAATTCGCTATATTTTGAAGATGTGTTACAAACAGGGGTACAATACGACACAAGCTGCGAAAAAAAATTGTAGCGTTTATTTAATTAAGTGTCGGTAATGGTAGCACAAAACTGGTTCAAGCTTTTCAGTCCCGTATTTTGATGTCAAAGATGAACCTCGTTCTGGTCGATGTGTTACGGATAAAGTTGATTCCATTTCAAAAAAAGTAGAGTAAGACCGGTATATTAGTTCTTACGACGTAACTGAAAACCTGTGGATTGACCACAAAACAGTTTTAACCCATTTAAAAAAGCTGAATATAGAAAGAATGTTAGATACTTGGATCTCACATAAGCTCACTGAAAGAAATCTAATAAATCGTGTATTCATTTGCGATTTAAACGTAATGAAACCGAACCGTTTTCATCAATCACTTGTGATGAAAAATGGATTATTTATAACAAGAATGTGTGAAAAGGATCATGATGAAAAGGCAAGCAAGCTTCACAGACAACAGCGAAATCCTAATTAACTCGTAATAAGTTGATGCTATGTGTATGGTGGAATTGGAAAGGCATTATTCATTGTGAGCTTTTACTGTCGAGCAAAATCAAGCACGAAGTAGACAAAAAAACGTCCAGAATTGATCAACAGGAAGGGTGTGGTTTTTTACCATGTTAACGCCAGACTACGCATATCTGGCCACTCAGCAAATATTGAGAGAGTTTGGTTGGGAAGTGTCAATGCATCCACTATATAACCCTAACGTTGCACTCTCAGATTTTTACCTGTTTCGGTCTGTTCAGAATTCTTTAAGTAGTGTTAGGTTAACAACAAGAAAGGACTGTTAAAACTACTTGTCGCAGTTTTTTGATTAGAAGTCCCAAAATTTCTACAGCAACGAGACTATGTCACTACCTACAAAGTGGCAGCAATTTGTGGATTAAATTTGCATATATATTATAATTAAATGTAAATGAAACATGATCAAATTTTTCTATGAATTTCTATATAGAATACAAAAAACTTTTTCCCGACTTTATATAAGAAAAAAGAATTAATTAAAATTTTCATCCATTGTATCTTAAATAAGTAGTTCAATTTTGATTTGTTTTGAGGCATTTGACTTATGTGTTCTTTAAGCTGAAAAGATGATTAAGTAACAAACATCAATCCATCAAGAACTTCACATGAATTTTTTTAAAAAAAGGCTTTTTTTTCGAATTCTCCATCAACCATATCTCTTAAACGAATAAATCGGTTTTAATGTATTTTGTTATAGTTGATATTGTTCTTTTAAAGAGAATTTCGGGTTCGATTTTAAGGTTTGTCGGTACAGTTGCTTGAGAAATATTCTAAAAACATATTTTTGAAAATTGTTTCTCAAAAAATATATCTTGAACAAATCAACTGATTTTGATGCAATTTTCAACGATCGATTTTATATTTTATGGAATATAGCTGCGTAGACTTTTAATTTTATCGGTAGAGTAGTTAACAAATTATTGCAAAAAAAAAATTCTTCAAGAAATCAACCAGTTCTTATGGAGTTTACACATATGTGTAATTAAATGAATATCATTGTATGAAAATTTTCCCGCCTTAAATTATTTTTGACGTTAGACAAACATTTTTTTCCGCTCATTGGTGAAATATTTGCCGGTAACAAATATTTCATAAGGAAATATTCACAAAAACATTGCGATTGAACTTCTTTAAAAGGTTTTTATCCTCAACTGTAGTCAACACAATCAATTAACATTACACAATGTAATAGTTTACTGAACAAGACGATAAAAATATGATGATTATATTCTAAACTGATGAGAAGCAAACAATTCTAAAATATGGAGAAGTAGACTTAAAACAATAACAAGCAAACAGAAATAGATCAAAATTAATTACTAGCTAGTAATCCCAATACCAACTTCAAACAGATTTGTCGATCTTGGAAATGATGACCGATCAAAAATTTCATAACGAGAAAGAATATAAACAGAAATATAGGCATTACTCATATACAATGTTAGTAATAGCCAGTTTCTGACTGAAAGTGAAGTACATGAAGACTAAGAAATCAAAATGCTTAACAAAATTGAAATGTGAGCGAGTGAAAATTAAAAGACACGCTGCAGAGGTTTACTTCGCTATCTACATACAACTTATAGTAGTACTACTGAGTTTTATACTCACCTAAAAAGATATTAAAATACATAAATCCGTCAAATGATACTAACAAACTCAAACAAGCTCTAGAAGAATGGCATTATAAGCCCATTAATATTTACAAAAAGTAATACAACAAACAAACCGTTCTAATGTTTATATAGACTTGCAATCTCATTCTAAGAACAAGTATATAACATTCTGTCACTACTTATCTGCCGTATAGTAAATGTACCACCTAGACCTAAGTGTTTAATGATTCAATATGCTAACTGCCAGTTTTACGGACATATGAAAAAATTTTGCCATTGACAACTCAATTGTACCAATGTGTGCAATCCCATTATAGAAGGAACTGCTTTAAGAAAGAACGTTAAAACAAAGTGAAGCGCATACTTGGTAAAGGGAATCACTCGACTAACTATGATGGTTGCATTGTCCATAAAGAACTGCAAAAGATAAAATACCGGACCCCTTACTTGAAAAACACAGCGCACAACCAGACTTGATTTGATTCGTTAATAGATTCGTTTGTTAGACGATATGGTCTAACAAACCGACAAATCTTTATAAATCACCTAACTTCCACTGCTTTTACAGCACAGAAATCAAGGCTGGATTGCATGCCGACAGATATTCTTCATTATTATCGATCAATTCTTCGATATTTTGAAGAACGGATCAATACTGGTGACGATGATAACAGATATGTCGTATAGATGATGAATCGACACGATATATTTGTAATCAGGGCTGACGCCAACTTTTTATGTGGTTACGCCGGCGTATGAAACACAAACCGCACACTAATTACTGAAAATAAGTTTATTTTTGTTAGTATTTAATGTAAACTATAAACACATTTTACCTCATGAAAATTTGTGCCTAAAATTAGACCTAAATGCAAATCGTTTACAACAAACATAAAACGATTTTGAAAATTGCTCCATTTGCCCCTTTTAATACAAGATGGAAGTTTGAAAGATTACAAATCTTATTAATGTCTATAGTATTCTCGTTAATGCAACTTATACCAATACCATAATCTAATAAATAATGCACATTACCTTCATTGACTCTATCATTTACGTACTTGATTGGCTGGTGAGTTCATCGAAAAGCGGTTAACCTAGTTGAAGTTGGTTTATTATCGCTGTCCCCCTCCTACTTCCATCATGGTTCGTCGGAGCTTACACTGCGTTCTTCTGGTCTTCTTTGCGCCAATCTTGAATCGATGGTGCAGCGTTCAGTCGCGGGTCTCTTCGGTTGCGAAGTCTGTAGGGCAGAGTTTCTGTCACGGCCGACAGTAGTGGCCTCACTTTGGTCATATCGTTACTCGCCAGAAGTTCTTTGAAAGTTTCCTTACCTACACTCTCCGTTTTCAATACGTAGTTAGCCTCCCGCTTTTCTATTGAAACTTAGTCTGTATTGGTTTTTTTCCTTGCTTAGTCTGTATTGGTTTTTTCCATGCTTAGTATGTATTGGTTTTTTTCCATGCTTCGCTACTGTAGCAAAATAAATTCGTTGTAATAATGTTAATTTGCATTTTATATGGTAAAATCAATGTTTACATTAAGATACTATGTATTTTGTTAACTTTTTATTTCCTGATTTCTATGTACAGGTATTATGCACCTCCATGGGATGTATATCCAGAAGTGAGTAAAAAAAATTTGTAATATCACATTCTTGTCTATGTTTCAATAGTATTTTTTACGCGATTTTACTGACTAATAGACGTAAATGTCATGATAACATAAAAACACAAAATTGTTTTTACTTAAAATGTAGCGTATGATAGTGGAAACTGTATGATAACTGATCTCCATCGAGTTTGAATTTATTTGACATATCCCATATCAGCATTTGGGCCTTAAGTATTATTTTTATATATAATATTCGAAAATCAAACGAACAGGTGAACTGTCATAAAGTAGATGGTCACAGACATCCATGGACACTCGTAACCCGTGAGCAGTCACAAATTCATTGCCGTCCTCTTGAAAAATAATGGAATATCTAATAGTGGTGGGATTGTGCTTATGCGAGGGGGCGAAGGTGGGAAAAAATCTAAGATATCTTATAGTATTTATTGAGCTTAGGTCTTCTTGCTTTGCAACCAAATGTGCTAACGCAAAGTTTTCACGGTTTACGAATAATCTTCACAATATATGGATTATCATTATTTTTATTAATGTTATTGATCTGTGCATTTTCATGTATTCAATCCATTGTTTCATAATTTTGGCTTCGCTATTAAAGGGATGGTGATAAATAAGACGGCAACAGAATGACAGAAAAACACTATAATTACATTATAAGTACTCTCTTAACCTAATTTCGACAGGAAATACAAAAAAAGATATAAAAGCATCAATGGTAAAATAGGAGTGTTAGGTCATTGTAGGTTTTTTCCAATACACGAAAAAGTACAAACAGTATTAAATTTAGATCCTATGTATTGTGAAAACTTCAAAAGCCTATATCACAAAGGAGAATCACTTATTGTTGTGAGTCTCACTGCTATCAATAAAATATCTGTTGTGGTCAGAGAACATCAAAGTACCTATTTTATCAACTATAATTAAAGATGTGTGAAAACACTGAGCAACTTTTTGAAGAAAAAAATCATCAAGCAGACTTGTACTTGATATTATTATACTGCAAAGATATAATTACATAATATTTTTATGTCTGTATTTGAGTGATATTCAGATGTAGGTTATGTACTTTTTCATAGACAAAAACATTTTATAATACATTAATACAATATCAACACTCTTCTACTAGCCTATACAAATGGTAGTTCATAAACATAGTATACAAAGCCGACTCTAGTTTCTTATTTTCTTCAATTGTATTTTCATAGCATTTTCAAAGGACATATGAGTGATCAGAAAGTGGATGACTTCGCTGCCTGTAGATACTCGCAACTTCAGAGCAGTCACCAGTGCGTTGCCGACTTCTCAGGGAGTAATATGATATAGAGGAGGGAGTTGGCCACCGAAACTCTTATTCACTGGACGAAATGTAACAGCGAAACCTGTTACTCAACGTCTGTATTATGTGAGAGTGATAGTAATTCACTGGTCGAGCCAACCCATTTTTGTGTTGCCGTCAAATCTTTCACGGCACGAATCTACCAAAGTAAAAACGTAAGCTCGCATTAGCCATTCTATATTTTCGAAATAATTTTTCAAACTAATTTAAAATAATAAAATTCCTGTTTCGCTTCTAGTCTTGTTCTTCATTTTTGTTTTATTTCCGATATCAGTTTTAGTTTTAATCTCAATTTCACTCTCGGCTCCGATTCCGTGTCTCTTGTTCCATTCTCGGCTCTTTCATAGTTCAGAACTTCTAGTTCTTCACTTTACTAACGCATCTTTAGGTGTAAGAGCAAAAGAGATTGAGAGCAATTTGATAGGTTCTGGTATAAAACGCTTCTCTTATAGCTTCCTAATTTAATAATAATTTCCTAAAATAATTTCCTAATTCCTAAATTACGGGCTTCCCGATAATTTATTCAGATTGATAGACAACTCACGAGTCCAGCATTTAGGTCACAATTGACGGCTTGTGCTCAAATTCCACGCCTGTGAATACCGGTGTTCCTCAAGGCTGTGTACTGTCTCCTACTTTGTTTCTTCTCCATATCAATGATTTATTTGAAGTCGATAGCGTTAGTTGTTATGAGGATGACAGTATTGTGGATACGCATTTTTCCGGCTGCAATAATATTTGTCGGGACGGTGTTAATGAGTGCCGAAATAAGCTTCTATCTGAAATAAAGACAGCTTTAGTGCAAATTTTGGAGAGTCAACTTAACCTCGTTAAATTCAACCCTCAAGAAGCAAACTCTTGCGCGTTTACCTTAAAAACATACCCCTTCGTCTCTTCTCTTTTCTTCGAAAGCATGCCTCTTAGTGCCACATCGAATATCAGGTTCCTTAGTGTCGATATATCGAGCAGAGTAGCTTCTAAAAATCTTGGTGTGCTCAATAGAACGCGACCGTATTTCAAGCCAGATCATCACGTTCTACTTCGTAAGATACAGGTATGACCTCATCACTATTACTGGTGTCACATCTGAGCGGGGGCACGCAATATCAACTTTAATGTCTATATCAAATCAAATGTAGAATATATCGAATCGTTGGTGACCCTGTACTAACCGGCCAACTTAATCCGCTGGTCTTACGAAGAGTTGGAGCATCTCTGTGCATACTCCATCACGTCGGTAATGCTCTGAAGAGCTATTCAACCTCATCCCTACCACTGATTTCCGTCATTGTTCACTTGCCAAAAATGCCATTAGCATTACCTTGATAGTGGCGTTGTACTACCGTACCCTTTATGCGCAATTTTTTGTCACGTATCGTGGGACTCCGAAATAATTTAACATCAGCGGTATTTCCAAGAACTTTGTCAGGGGGTCGTCAAGAAAACAGCATATTCTCATTAAAAAGGCCCGCAACGCACAAGTTACTCCTCTGAGGTTCATAGTGTCAGGGTATTCATGGGCGACGGTGACCGTTTAGTTTCCAATGGCTCGCATGTTTGTTTGACTATTAGTAATCCAATAAAAAAAGACATCAGATCGACTTCCATTTTTCATTCCGATATGATTACCAATGTTTTCATACCAAACTCACTCTTAATTTCGCCATCGATTCCGACTATGTTCCAATCTCGACTTTGTTCAAATTTTAAGCCCCCTTGAATTCCTTCTTAAAGATTGCTTAAACTTTTTTTTTAATTACTTAATGTAGAAAGTGTAGTAAGTTTCTATCTAGCAAGCGTAGAAATTGTCAACTGTATTTTACACTTTAACTATGGATTTTCTAAAAATTGTCGTAAAGGTATTTATGATTATTATTAACTTAAGTTATAATTGTCACTTTTTTACTTTTCCACGTAAAGTCTACCTCTTTACTAGATTTGAACTAAATTCGCTAGACGTTCGTTTGTAACAAACATTCGAACATTGATATTTAAAATATAAGTTCTATATTCAATAAGAAATGTATAATGCATTTTATATGTTTTAAACCTATTACGCATAAGAAAGTTTTCATATAAACATGCGACACGTTATTCTATAGAAAATGAATAACTTCGATTATTAATCATTAACTTTGTTTTAAAATACGGTTGAAATAATTACACGGCATTATATTTTTTAAGAAACCCATAATTAAATTATGGGTTTCCTAAAAATTCTCGTAAAGGCATTTATGATTATTAATAACTTAATCTATAATTGTTACTTTTCCGCGTAAAGTCTACATCTTTACCAAATTTAAACTAAATTCGTTAGATGTTCGTTTGTAAGAAACATTCGAATATCGATATTTAAAATATAATTAGAATAGAGTAATGAACGTTGTACATGCAAAAAGAAATGTATAATGCATTTTATATGTTTAAAAACGTGTTATGAGTAAGAAAGTTTTCATATAAACATGCGACACATTGTTCTATAGAAAATGAATAACTTCCAGTATTAATCATTAACTTTGTTTTAACATGTGGTTAAAATAATTACACAGCATTATATTTTATCATTTTCATATACATAAAACGGAAGCTAATATGACGTTGTACACAGAAATGTGACTTAAGCGATAACTCATCGCAGATCTGTTATATTTAACAAGAGACAGTGGAATATTTCGCAGAGGGCCGGGAGTGGCGCGACGGGCGGCGCTACGTGCTGGCAGAATATATCTCTTTCTGAAACTCATTAAATATACCGCAGTGATAAATAAACTCAATAAAAACTGTATTTCTGTCTCTGCTGGCGTTACCAACGAAAATATATCTCCAATATGGCGAATGAGGACATCAAATCTTCCACAGTCAAGATCCCTAAGGATTACAGTGAGTGATAATTAATTTTTGTTCAGTAGAATAATTTAATTAGAAATTGTAAAATAAGACATTGTACATTAGATAGCGTTCAAGAAGTACTTAAAAGGGCTTGCGTAGAGGGTTATTTTATTTTTGTTTTTACTGAAAAGTTTGGGAGGACTAGTATTAGTCTTAGGTAATAAAATAAAAGACTAAGCAACGAAAATATTTTCAAAACCAATCTCAGTATAGAAATGATTATTATCATGTTTTTCATGAATATAACAAATTTTAACGTAAGTTATAATTATTTACTAAATACTTTAAAAAGACTAATTTTTGAACGGTGTTGCTTAATGACTAGTTCTTTTTTAAGTAAATTGACATCAATATGAGGAAACCAGAGTTACGTTATTCCAATATTTATTAGAAGGTCCGAAAAGGTTTTTATCATTTGTGTGACCTCACACCCATTGTGTGAGGTCACACAAATGATAAAAATGATAGGGTTCATTCACAACCGAGTCCATTGTGAATGAACCCCTAGGTAGGGGTTCATTCACAATGGACTCGGTTTCGCTTATGTAAACGGTGGAGGGTAGAATAATTGAAAATTTGCTTACATAACACTTGAACGCTCTTTTAGTATAACTATCTTACACGACAAGAGTCATTCTGAATCATAATACTTTTCTAATATTCAAGCATTACGTTTAGCTTTTATTTTATTTTTGTAAATTTTATGATTGTAAGAGATTAATGTCAAAGGATATAACGTCACTTCTTGTTAAATTTTATTAAAAAATAATATTATCCCAAATACATATTTGAATTATAAATATTCACCCGTTTTTGAAGTTTTAAGTATCTATTATTAATTTTAAATGGGACAGCGATGAGATTCTTAATATTATGAACCGAATACTGTTAATACCCTAAAAGCTGTGGAAAAGATTTTGTTTGACATAAGTAAATTTCCCTTGACCATATTTAAAAATAATATTTTGTTTTTGTTATTCATAAAATATTCATTATACATATTAAAATAGAGGCACGTTTATCGACTTCTGATGCTCATAAGCCGCAAAATGAACGTTTGAAGAAAAAAAAAAGGCTTTTATTGCTTTTTTAAATACTGATACGACATCTTATGTATTTTTTTTATTTAACTATGTTGTACACGCTGTATGGCCGTTCTCATATAACACATGCTTAGAATTTAAAACAAAATCTTATTGAGCAGTTTAATGTTATGAAACCAAATTTCATAACATGGTTAACATAACTTTTACCAGGTGAAAGGCCGTTAAATTACAAAACAAAATCTATTAATGCATTTAAAAGACACGCTTTTATATGCACAAATAGATAAGTAGGGAGTACTTAAGGCAAGATATAATTATCGAATCTGTTCCCTCTCTTTTTTTTATTTATACTCATACTTTTTTGGGGAGACAGGCAGCACAGGTTTGATGATTGTTTTTTAGTTTTTAGTGCAGTACTTACCTATTTGTAAAAGAGTGTTATTTTTAATTTTTCATAATTTTTTTCTACTTTTTTGTCTTATATTTAAGAAGTAAATTCACACACTTTTGAAATTTACGTAATTTTTATAATACAGAACGTTTTTTATCTAAACTTAGGTGAGAACACGGGATTTTAGTTGATTATAAGCCGCCATAGTAAACTAAATAGGGGGCAAAACATATATCGATATGACCTGACAAGACTAGGACACGTTGTCTTGTCATGAAAATCCAATGCTTACCTTTTAAATCGGCCATCAGACTCAAAAGCCATTCGTGTTTGTGATGCATTTCAATATAGTTCCAAAAAGCGCAATTACTATTAGGATCTCTTGCACCGTTATGGAGTTCTAGTGCCTACCTTCCAACTCTATTATCGGACCCTAAATATCGCTTATGGACAAAGCACTTTTCAAGAAAATGCCAATGAGCTCGAACATAGCAAAGGTAAGTTATTCATTTTGCAAAATTCCAATACAAGCCTTCCAGTTTCATCAGTCTAATGGTACCATATTATACATATTATATTACAATATAAGATAATACATTATTTATTATTATAATATTACAATATTGTAATGTCATCACGATTGCACAATCGCAGAGTTTCAAATTGATCGACGATTGAAAATGTATACGAGTAGAAATTCAGTTTATAAGATATCGTTACTACTAGACATTGCCAGATACAAGTCAAACTAATAAAACCATGAAAAAAAGATTATCTATTGTAACTTTTGTGGGAACCTTATGTAAGACGTCGTTTTACGATTTGAAATAAAATGTCATTTAGTTATTTCCAAATTCTCACAAAAAAAAAAGCTTATTTACCCTTTGTTGATTCGATCCCACGAATCTTAAAATAAAAAGAAAACAAAGTATAGAAAGAAAAGTAAATTAAGAAAAAAAATATTTTCACTGCAAATTTCAGAAATTCAAGGCAAACCGTTATTTAGTATGTACTTCATTAAGTCTTATAAATTCCCAAAGGTAACAAAGAAAAACGTGATACAACTCTAAGACATGCTGTTCAACTTATATAAAATATTCGTGATATTTTGAGATTGAAAGCGAATTAGGAATGCAATTTAGGAATTCTTGCACAAGAAATTGCAAAACAAAAAAATTAAATATATGTTTAACTAGCACATCCCACAGACATTGTCCTGCCCGAATATTGGCTCGCTTGGTATTAGCGGGTTCAGTTAGCATTTATTCGATAAACTAGGTATATACGAATTGTAATTTAAAATTGAGTGGGGCATTTTAGTTTGTTGGTTTCGTCATTATGTGATTTGCTGTTGCTCACAAAAAATTAGAAAACTAAATGTGCTGTCGAGGGACTTCCGCCAGGAACGAGATTATTTTCAATATAAATAATCCAAAGTAAGGAATAAAATCAAAGACACACATTAAATATCTTTGGAAAAATAATAATTTATTACAAAATAAAAAAAAATGTGTATTACAAATTATACTGGCCCATCAGACGTTGTTCTTGTTCTGTCCTATTTTTTGGGTGGCTTGCCCGTGTTATTAATCTCCGAAGCTTCGCCAGCGTGGACATAAAAGGAACCTCTTTATCTTTTGTATAGATGGATGTCAATTCAATCCCGTTCTCGCTTTCGACTTCGTTTTCAATCACACTTAATTATGATCCTGACCCCACACACGTTTTCGTCCCCAGTCCCGTTCTCGATTTTGGGCCCGCTCCCAGCTTTGATTCTGCTGTCCGTCGCGTTTAGAAATCCGATACCGCTAACGGTTCAAATCTAAACAATATTGTTGTTTTAAAGTATAATAATGAATTAAAATTTAATGCAGTGCTATTTGGTGGACAATATTTTTGTTAAGCCGTCTTGTTCCACTTGAAAGACGGAGGTCTAGGGATATTAACAGTTTCGTTGGAAAAATTAAAATAAATATTTAACTCTCAACAAGTATACCACTTATCGTATATTAAAATTTAAGTAAACAATTATTAGAGAATAAACACTCTCTTACTATTCTTCGAAAAACCAATGCATTAAATGCACTAACCTCAATTATGATTTTTAGGACACGGTTATTAACATTGATTACAATTACAAAGAAATGCACTACAGATGAAAAAAGTACGTGTTACACTTTTTCCATGTTTACCGCACAGAATAGTTATAAGCATTTTAGTCGCTTATAACTACAAAAACATGTAGGTACGTTGACTATTACTATTAAACTAGTATAAACTAAAGAGCATCAGTAAAAGAGCGTATTTTCACGGTACTTACGTCCTTTTGTTGAGAAAGGCAGTTTTTCGGCAATAACTCAAAAACGAATAGTATATCTAATTATATTAAAAATAATTTTCTTTGAAAGTATTAATTAAGCATTGCATTTGCGATTTTTTTCATATTTTCTTAATGTACGGCTTATACATAAAAGGAGAATCACTGATTATACTATTTATAGAGCGATTATTTCCGAAAATATTCACTTAATCAAAGATTTGCTTGGCTACTTTAAAGTGTTTTTTAAAAAAACTGCCGAAGTATGTGCCACAAATTTTTTTGAATTGAAATGAAAAAAATGTTTTTAGCTTCTGTTACACTTGTCGAGTACCCACTATAAATATTGATTTTTGGTATTTTACTATCAAACTAAATAACGGATTATACAAGACACCTATACCCCAATTTCATCAATACACATCTTGTGGTCTTGAGTAAAATGCATGTGACCTATAGACGGACGAACGGACATGACGAAACTATAAGGGTCCTGTTTTTGTTATTTTGGCTATGTAACTCTCAAAGGGGCGGTCTAAGGATAAAAAATATTATACCGGACATTAAAATTATAAAGCACACTGCGTTTTGTAACACAGTACCTGCTGACGGAGGACACGCAGCAAGATTTAAAATCCGGTACCTGCAGACGATGATGATGTTTCTGTGCTCGGGCGTGCTGTACGTGGTGCGGAGCAGCATGGGGGTCGCAATTTTAGCGATGACCACCCCTCGTAATAACACAGAAATCGAGGTATGTTGGATCTGGAGTATAAATATAAATATTATGTTCATATTTACCTTATTATTGAACTTCCCACAAAAATAATGTTGAAATTTTCAAAATGTAAGAGATCTAGATAAAATTAATTTTCGAAAAACTTTGATATTAGATATTACAAAACTCATCAAAACCGATCAGGTTTATCAAAACATAACGTTAAAGTATATTTTAAAAAAAGGTTTTCACAACTTCTTTCTACATAAATCTATTGATTAGTGTTTGTTGTTTCGTGACATTTTATTTGTTTCAAAACGTTTGAAAAGTTTAGTTGCTCAGTTGGTTAGATTTTAAATAATCTCAAAAATAAAAACTCACATGTGTGCGTGCATATGCGTGCGCGTGACATTAGGAAATATTGAAAAAAAATAAAATATATATTTCTTTTTTTGTAATTATTTTTTGCATTGTAAACTTTCGTAATCTGAAAAAAATTCACCACTATGTAGAAGAAACATGATATTTGTTAATACAGAATAACATTTGTATTTTCGTATTTTATGACGGCCTATCTCAAATCTGTTTTCTGTTTCAGGTGTACCAATGGAGTGAGAATGTAAGGGGCATGGTTCTTTCTTCTTTCTTCTGGGGATACACTCTCCTTCAAATACCCGCCGGCGTACTGGCCAAGCGATTCGGGGGCCATCCTTTGCTGTTCGGGTCCTTACTTCTAAACGGCCTGTTGAGCCTCGCCGTGCCCACTCTGGCTAAATATGTACGTTTTTTTCTAGCATTATTATCAAAATGTCTCATCACATTTCTATAGATCAATTATAATGTAAGTAGATTGAAAAGTAGACACAAATTAGGTTTGTGAAAACAAATTCACAGAACTAATTTGTGTGTTGAAGTCCGACAAGGGTCGCCATAGAAAATTGTATTCAAACTAAATTGGTGGCATATTAAAAGAGGACCAAATTTTAAGTACTCGAACCGATGTTTACGTTTCTCAGAAATAGATCTGGATTTATAATCATTATAATTATGTCCTCAATGCACTCAATTTATATAGGACTAGGTTTTCTGTTGACCGTTACCGCCAACTGAGTGTTGAGCAATTCAAATTCACGCTTCCAAAAATATTGTTCTAAAGATAATAATTCCTTATACTTCTGTATCGCTTTATGGCCAATACTTAAAATAAATCATTTAAATAAATACGAAAGCGAGTTTGTTCACATCGCTTACCTCATATTGAGTACCAACTAGAGTATAAGATGCGACAGATAACTGGCAATATATAGGATAGTTTATTAAATATGTATAATAAAATAAAAACTATAGACCGAAATCAAAAAGAAAACAGACAGATATGGGAACGGAAAGCAAGAACGAGATCAGAAGTGTCATTGTGAATGGCACCCAAGCAAAATTAGGAAAACTATTGAAAATATAAAGAGTTCAATATAAAATATAAACTAATGTACCTCAGATATATCCACATTTTTCAATTGTATTATATATATATTTCTTTTTTTAAGTTGTGTAATAAAATAAAGTTTATATCCTGCTTATTCCTTAATTAATAAGTTCATATTTATTAAAGAACTCAAATGTCAATAACAGGGTGGATGGATGGCTATATGCGCTGTGAGGGCTGCCATGGGTTTATCGCAGGCCTGTTTCATGCCCGGTTGCCATACTCTGTTGGGCAAATGGTCACCACCCGAAGAACGGACGAGAATGAGCAGTGTCGCTTATGCGGGTACTTAATTTTTTATATGGCTTATAATTCATATTTCACTTGATAAATTCACGTTCAAGTGTTAATCCAACATCTCCACAGAATCACCTTCTTAATTCCATATGTTTTTTTTTGTTTCTCTTCAGTTTGGTCCTTGCTCATACGCTTTGTGATTTACCTTCTACTCTTTTTAAATAATTATCTTTTTGCCTCTATCCTCTTCTTAAAGGAAACCCCACGACAGTGGAAAGTAGAATGGGTTGTACTCACAAGCATAACGATCTTTTTCCTCTCATTAGTGTTACTAATAGCGAATGATCATTTTTTCATTTTTTTTTTAACAATATATTGTATATTTCCTATGTCACGATAGGTGTCACTCTCCTATCTCGAACGATCCTATGTCACTACCTAAACAAAAATTTGAACATCATTCATCATTTATTGTTTCGAAAAAACATATTTCATAACATTTACCATAATATTGTAATAATAAAAATTTACTTTAAAACAATGATTAATTCAGTTGCTTGGGCAAAATATCTAATAAAAACTTCTATTTTCAATATTAAAAAAATGAGTAATATATGTTAAACATCAACTCTACAAAATGCTAGGGATATAGATTATTGCTAAATAGTACAAACCTTTATATTTGCTAAAAGGATATAACGGAAATATAATGTCAATTAAATCTCGCTCCAGGCCATGTAAATAAATTGTACATTATGATATTAAAATCTAATATAAATACGAAAACAGTATTATATTTGTATGGATGCAAATACCTGGTAGTTCATTTACGTAATAAACTATTAATAGAACTTGTTATTTACACAACTAAATGCGCGAGCTTGTACAGATTCAACAATTTGTTTAAACAATGTGACATATGTTCACACGTTATCTAGAGAAGTGAAGTTGATAAGGAAGTGAAAGTGACTGTGATACTAATGTAGGTATATAAAAACGTCACAAATGTCTTTTATATGGAAGCGATAAAGCAATATCTAAAGTTTTAATTTAATTTGTGATAATCTTATCACAAATTGAAAGGAGAAATATTACTTCTAAATGAATTGAATAATGAACCACATGGCATCTAATTAAGCGGCGCAGGAGCAAATAAAAAATAGAGAAAAGTATTCGTTGGGAAACGTTTATTTGTTTTACATTCGATGTTAATTTTTATTTTATTTATCTCACATTACTATGATAAGTATTTATATAATATCTGAATGTTATAGGTATTTACAGCATTCAGATATTTCGATTCTTAGACACAGTTAATTATAAACTATAACTTAATGAAACACTTGACCATTAACGGATAATTATAAACTAACGTGTTGCATTTAGACAACATATTCAGGGCGAAACTACTGATGTAAGAGTCCTTAATCTGTAGATAATTACTCATTAAAAACACGAAATTTATTAGTTTGAGTCCTCGGATGCTTAGCTCACGTAATACATAACACAGCCAATTCAGACCCTTCTTTCTTCAATATTGAATTTATTACGTCACAATATGTTTCCAAATTTATCTTTTATTAAAATCTCTCTCAAGTGATTTTCTGGGTAATTCATAAGATTCAGGATCCAAAAATTTTAACTCTCAATAGTTGATATTGTGTGCCTTAATTTTCATAAAATCTGCTTTGGAATGTGGGTCACCGATAGGTCGGTGTCCAGGGAATAATTTTCTATCATCAATAATATTGTGATTTACAATATAGGTACAATCGTGGCAGTCATTCGAAGTGCATGTTCAAATTAAATGGTGAAACTCAGACTATATTAGCATTATATTACACGGAATAAATAGTTA
Organism: Eumeta japonica; assembly: GCA_005406025.1. Lineage (NCBI taxonomy): Eukaryota > Metazoa > Arthropoda > Insecta > Lepidoptera > Psychidae > Eumeta > Eumeta japonica. Next base: position 144,730 of record BGZK01001255.1, read on the forward strand.
TACAAACAACGATTGTTAAAATGAATATCTATTTGTTAAGGTATCGGACGTATCAGAGAATACAACTATTTGAAAACGAATTTAAAATATTTGTTTTTATTGGAGTTATTTAGCACTAAAATACTTTATAGAAATTCGACATTGAATTTTTGAACATAATAGAATTTTTCTTCTGTGTACTAAACACTGTAAAAGTAGAACGGTGGTGGCTCAGTGGTTAAGAACATCGGTTTTGTACTATAAGATATCGGGTTTGAAACGGACTACACGCGAATTGAGTAATGAATTTGATATGTATATTGCATACTATAAATTAATATAAACCGCACACCCTGTGCCTCGGAGGACACGGTGAACTACCGCATCGGTGACCACGGCTACCAGCGGTCGCCGACCGCTCTGGACGTTCAAGCCCGTAGAACCGAATCGAAAAACTACAAGGGGTCATGCTATGGCGCCTTGATTAATGACAACCTAACACAACAACAACTATGAATCTAAATCTAGCTAACGATTTTCTATGAAAATGTAATCTATAAAAAGCATAATGTGGAAAATTATTAACAATTGATATTGTATCATTTATAAGAAACCCCATAATATAGAGCGTGCCCCTTTTTAAAATGTGTCTTTCATATGTAAATCGTATTGTATATAACTACTTACATTAATTTTATTTCAAAACGATGTAAGAAAACATGGTGTTTGTTGTGAACACAATAAAACCATCAACTTATTTTTAAATGATAATATGCATCAGATATACAATGTCTATCTACATGGTATTTGAGATAATGCAAAAAAAAAACTTATATAGGCAAACGCCGTAGTAACTAATAAGTGTTCGCTCGCACTCTACGAAAATACGAAGCGCGATTTATCTTTTCAGATTACTTAGCAAAGTTGTAAAATTGGGTTAGTGTAGTTCATTTTCTTTATTGCTTGAAACAGATAACATTTAAACCATGCCTCTTGGCGCACCAAAATGCAGGTTTGCATTTCACTACCACATAAAAAGACATGTGCCATGTATAATGCCATCATCCACACGGGATCCGTCCTAAAAAACGGTTGGCCTTTTGTACATAACCATGTGAATTTTATTTCTCAATACGCTCATCTACATATCCTACTAGGCACCGTGTGAAGAATTTATCCTTATGGCCAAATGTCACCATATCTCGTGTGATTTCTATGACACTATGGAATCGTTTTGAGCGATTTTATATAAGTAATACATATAATGAGTTTTCAAGGTAAATCACAACCACTAGGTTCCAAGATCAATCTCGGACGTTGTCACAGCATTAGTGATAACAGCAATGATCATTAGCGGTTTTTAGGAATGGAGTTATTAAAAACTTGATGCAACGACGACGACAACAAAAGGCATAGCATCACATTTGGCGAACGACACTCTCATTTTGGTTTCCCATGGCCACTTGGTTGGTTTTATTCCCTCATTTCATTCAGTTCGGATTCAATATTTACGTTTTTTGTTTCGGGTTTGCTTTAAAAAGTCTACGATAGCGAGGCGGATCGGAACAATGGACGAACGAGGCGATGGCGCTCATCATTCTTTTATTGTATTGTTTTCCAATTGATCTCCAGTTTTCATCGCACGAAGGGCTCTTAAATGTTAATGTACTTTAGCCTCGTCTCGCTATTCTCTTCCGAGGAATTGATGTTGCTTACTTATGTTTATCATACTTTCATGGTTGTTGATCGATATTTAATTATAAGTATGACGTCCAATTTTATTGGAAATCAGAAAATTTCGGTATGAATAGATTAAATTGCATAAAAAAAAAATAACTGAAAATCGACTATTCTCGTCATATTTCTAAATTTACTGATGATGAAATTTTGAACAAAACCACTCTTAGCTAGGAAAACCTAAACATAAATCATAAGTATCTACATTCCTTCGGGAAATGCGAAGTAGCTGCGAAGAATAAGTGCATATAAAGTGCATTGTCTTATTCCACAAGTGAACTTATGATTCACTTCGCCGGTCTTTTTTTACCACCTCTACTTTGTTACATTAGGTTTCACCCACTGCTGGAGCTTCTCTGGCATCTGGCGTTGAGGCATTTTTTTTCGTTTTAGATGAGGAGCCATTTAGGCCGACCACGCCGGCCCGATGCGGTTTGGCGGCAGCTAACGACCGTTGCCGCCGATACGATAACTTAGTTTGAGCCGAGACACGGAGTCTATGATATAATTTTGACTTAAGTTAAAAACTCATTGGTCAATGCACACATGATCGAGAGCGACCCAATACTTCTCTGTTCGAAAGAGCACTTAACCACTGAGACCATCGCCTTCTGAGACATCTTATTTTGTTAGTTTTATATTTAAAATGTTTCAACTTATTTATATTGGACGTAATTAGTATTTTATTAAAAAAATACGAACATTCGCTAAAGTAGATAGCTAAAATATATTACAGTCACGCCACTTGAAACGCAGGAAATGTGTATTAGAAAGGTTATTTAACTCTGATACTGCAAATTAAAACATCCTTTATTCTGATGCTTGTTTTTCATGGATAATGAAAATTCAGAAATAAAACTTAGTGATAGTTATGGTTTACTAAAACTTGAAAATAATCGTGGTATCCCCAATACATACTGCATAGCGAACGATTATAATGTGGGACTTAGAATTAGCATACCAAGTGGTCATGCATGGCTCAGGCTGGACTGTAATTAATTGTCAATATTAGCCATTGCAAAACTTGTAGTATATAGATTATGTGTTTATTTAAAAATTTATGTACAGGATTCGTATTAGTAATTATTTAGTATTTGAAGCGAAATTACCTCCATTTATAATAATCTTAATACTAGTTTTGTACAAATTTATAGATATGGAGATAATGAAAACACATATGTTATTATCGAATCATTTGCCTTGACATAAAATCCACTCTAAAATGTGATAAACAATTCTTCGTATTGGTTCGACCACATCAAAGGGACAATATATTTGTATTGAATTTTATATTAAGCGTTCGTCTATTTGATATGGGAGATTAAAATGACAAAATATTCATTTAAATGTTTTTATTTAACTTGATATTAATGTCTTAGTTATATTTGATTTTATATAATAGAACTTATTGACATAGTTAATTAATTTGTTTTATAGTTGTAAAGCTGAAAAATATCCTGGCCTCACTTCATCAATATTAAAAGCATCATTTAATAGATTTGATTACATAATAGCGTCATAAGCGAATAAAAAGCTTTTTAATTATACCTACCGGCGGCCCGAAAGGCAATGAAGGCATCCAACCTCTTCAGTACTAAATATATCGTGTTTTCTCTATGTGCATTAGTACATTAATTTAGTAAGTGCTTTTACGCCCTTCTTGTGGGAGTGTTTGGCGGAACGCTTGCACGAAGCTTCCGCACGCTCGTTGCTTTTGCCTATTAGACCATCACATGAACTATAGTCCGAGATTATCAAAAAAGGCCCCTCTCAACATTGAAGCATAACACGGTTGGATTAACAGCACAAGTTAAAAGATCTAAGCAATAACGACTATATACAGTATTCAGTCTCATTCTGATTTATTTATTACAGGAATACCGATCGGCACAATCCTGGCGATGCCCTTGTGTGGGATCCTATCTAATACGGCTCTAGGCTGGAAATTGATATTCTACTGTATGGGTGTTCTGACGATAGTGACCGGCCTTCTGTGGGGCGTGTTTGCCGCCAGCTCACCTGCTGAACACCGTTTCATGTCATATCACGAGAGAGTGTACATCGAAAAGTCTCTGCAGTCCGGCGACGAAGTAAGTATGCTTACGAACGATTCTGAAAATTTATAAGTTCGGCTTGGCATAAAGGGTTTTTTTTCTGTCGCTTTGTACACAAACAGAAAAAAATAAACTTAATGTACAAATTTAAGTTACAATTAATCTATTATATTTTAAATTGCACTTAATCTTGCAGTAATGTTAAAGTTGATTAATAATTGTGTTTGTAGGTTTTACTACAGATGATAATTTATAATAGGGTTCGCATACACGTATATTATAAGGGTGACTAGTAGACTAAACTCTGGAGTTTCTTGCAATCAGTCAAATTAGAATAATGACGGCCAGGTAATACAGGGTATACCCTTATAGCAGTGTCATACGGTATTCGGATTTGAGGAAAGGCTTCTCTAACTTTTGCTTAAGTTTCATTAGTTGGCAGTAGAGATTCGATTTGATGGTTTTACCCGGCAGTAAAAGCTCATAATGAATAATGTCCTTCCCATCCAATCATACAATTGCATTATCTTATTGCGAGTTACAACAGTTAATGCGGTCTGTGGAGCTTTGTCTTTTCCCCAAAATCTTCCTCCCTCGTTCTTATCGTAGGTAATTCATTTTGTATTATCAGTTATCAATCTTTTCAAAACCGATTCCGTAACATTACGTTTTAATAGAGAATCGCAAATGAGTACACGATTCGTTAGATTTCTTTTAGGGAGGTCATATGTGATCCAAGTATCGATCTTTTTGGTATATCCAGCTTTTTTTCAAATAGATCAAAACTGTTTTATGGTCAATTCCCAGCTCTTCAGCTATGTCGTGAGATAGAATATGCCGATCTTGCACTACTTTTTCCAAAATGGCATCGACTTTATTCGTAACAGATCGACCACAGCGAGGTTCATGTTTGACATCAAAACTTCCAGACTGAAAACGTTTTAAACAATTTTGTGCTACTCTTACCAACACTGCATTAGGTCCATAAACGCCACATTCTTTTTGAGGGTTGTGTTGCATTTTTCCTTTTTTTGTAATAATGTTTCAAAATGTATCTAATTTTTACGTTAGATTCATTCATTTTGGTTAACAGAAAAACAATAGAAAAATGGCGGGACATCGTTTTTAGTGCTTATATTTATTTTTTTTTAAACGACCAAAGACACTTAACTGCAAATTTTTAATTATAAAATAGGAAAAAACATTTTCCACGACCTAATATTTACACAAAATATTAACATTTCTTTGAAATAGATGACTGCAATGATATAAATACTAGAAAAACATATAAAAAACCGTTGTTTATACATATATCCTCACAATAACTATCCATATTACAGACTTTATGGATAGTTGCATACGTTTTTACAATAAAATCGGCCATTGAAAAGACTATCATTGTGTCAATAAATCCGTATATGACAATGGCGCTTGTGCTTCGTTGTAATAAATTTAAGTATGACATTGTTATTCTTTTTACTAACTCTTTTGCAGGTTCTTCTGCTTATTTTCTGATAAGAGCTCTAATTTTTTCCGATTTTCAGGTGTGACGTTGCTGCTTACTGAAGCATATCCTTACACAAACTTTCTTTTTCAAATTAATAGTCTTTGACCATAATTAACCTATTAAAAGTTAAATCCTCTTTAACCCGTTTTCATCAGTGCGATGACAACATCCCCCACCTATAACATAAGATGCTTTATGTGGCCCGGAGCCTGTAGTTTTAATTCCCAATCAACACTCAGAGGCCGATTCGCACGTGCCAAAGCTCGAACGAGGTACTACCTGATTTTGGAACCAAAATCTCTAGTAGCCTTAAGGTGTGATTCTGAGCAGAGCGGCTCTCTCGTTAGTGATGCCACGTCAGTGAAGCCGCGACGGAGCCATAGTACAAGGTTCTATATAATACATGACAGCGTTTACAAGCATGACGATACTGACGCAGCGACACTGTAGCTGCAGCGATAGCGGCCGAGTCGTGCTTCCCCTCGTAGTGTTGCTGATCTGCTAGACCAACACATGTTGAATTTGAGTTTATCTTTTGAAAATGGAGGTTTTAATGAAAAAGATGACGAACATTTAATAACATTGGTGTCAAAAAATCATTCCGTGTTACTTTCGGCAACAATTCTTTATGTATTAAGGATAAAATAAAATTAAATGGTTTTTTATTAAAACGACAAAATTCTTAAGCTTATCATCATTATAATTTAAACGTTCTTGTATTAAGATTTTATATAGCCCCTGTTTTTTGCGAGAATCATAAATCGGGCCGATAGGGTTTTTAGCACTCATGTAATATAAAAGCAACAGATCATCGTCTTCGCTTTCATCTATAAATATTCTTAGTAAATCTTTCACAACAGCTTGATTCATATTTTTTTCGAAGTGAGTATGCACTCTAAAAAATGCGACCGTTCATTCAGTTCGTCGGTGGCAAAATGACTAAAGGCCTAAGCGATATTGTCGCCAACCTCGGAACCCAACAGAGCGACAGAGACGCCGCGACAGAGCCACGACATACCTGACGCTACGTCGCTGGCATCAGAGCAGCTCTGGTCGGAATCCCACCTTTAGTTACACCGACCCTCTTAACTATTGAGCCACAGACACACATTTAAGAACTTACATAATTTATTTATTATTTTTTTTTTCGATTGCAGAGCCCCAGCATGTCGATCCCGTGGCGCCAAATTTTAACGTCTCGTCCCTTGTTTGCGACTGCATGCGCGCATATCGGCTACAACTGGTGTTTAATGATCTTTCTAGTTGAAACTCCTACTTACGTCAAAACAGTCCTAGGCATAGATTTAGCTAATGTAAGTGGCATAGAGTTAGGAAATTAAATAGCATCATCTTATTATATCAGCTTATTTTTTTATGATACTACTTACTTTTTATTATATTCCTTCATTTTCATCACTCTCTCAATCGTTTAGTTCAATACCATATTGTTTTTGGTGTTTTTTCTTTCGATTTGACTAATAGATGTCTGAAAACAACAATGAAATCTGTAACACAATTATAATCAAAATCTGCACTGAGTATAATTTTTGAACCAACAAGATAATTTCATTGCATTTTTTGAAAATCTAACAAAATATTTCTTAGAATTTGAAAGGCAAAAATTTGAATTATGACTAAGAGTGCATAACATCTATGTAGATAAAGCTCTTCTAAATTGATTAAGACAATTGTTGACTGCTTGAAATACAACCGATAACTACCTAATTGTCGCAATTGTAAATGACTCTACCTGATGTTCAGACAGCGTGGATTTGATTTCCACACAAGACAAATATTTATTTAAAATTGATAGTTGTATTGAGTTTGGATATTTCTATGTATTACATGTATGTATTTCCAAAAAAAAAAAAAGAGATATAATATGTATTCTCTCAACTATCAGATATCCATAATGCAAGCTTCGATGTTTCGTTTGGGTCCAAATGTCGCTCTGTGTATATCCGTAGATATGATTATTATATAATTGTATCTAATATTACAGGTTTAACGGATCTTGGAAAATTTATGATGCATTATAACAATTAATCTTTTATTACTTATGATTCATATAAAACAATAATATTTACATTTTAAGTACACTTCAGATGTGAAAAGAGCAATGCAACTATAGAACCGACTATTTCTAGATTGTATTTTTACGCTTTGAACATTGTCATTCGCTTACTTACACTTTAAGCGCTATCTGGTTAATCTTTGCCACTGAATATTTATTCGAATGCTGTATTAAATTACTTACAATTTTCATAAAGCAATTAACTTATTACATACAACATTGTTTGTCGCTCCCAGTAACAATATCGTTAACTTGTGGATCAACTAGTTCTCGTTCTTGCCTCCAGAGCTCTACACTAGCTGCTCTGCCGTTTATGGCCCAATGGCTGCTGACCATTGTTTTTGGTTTCGCGTGCGAGTACATGTATAACAACAACATCTGTAGTCTAACGACGTCCAGAAAAATCTTCAACAGCATAGGTGAGCTGTTATGTTAGCTTGTGTATCGTCGATAATGTCACATGCCAGCATGCCTTCGATTCTACAGCTAAAGTATTACAAACCATTTATTTAATTCAGTTTCGCATTTAATTTTGAAAACAAAGCATAATAGAACAGTAATAGATAAATGTCAGAATCATTGCTTTTCATAGCGAAATTACCGGACTTAAACTCTGATTACGAACGAATTGATCAAAGAGTGTTTCAAATCAATTTGAATGGGATCACATATTCGGTGAATCTTAGAACATTTAAAGACACGGACTTCAGAACTTATTATTGCACTTCTGATTATCACTATACTTCTGACAACGGTAACCATTGTCACTCTTGGTATGATGGCTCTTAGTAAATAAGAGCCATCAACCTGTGCGAGCTGTGCGAGCGTGGAGTGCAAAGGTATAAGCTTCTTCATGTGCAATTAAATGATTGTGGGAGGGTACGCCTCCAAAATATAGTGATTAAAAACATCCCAAATACAAAAAACCATTTATCAATATGAGAGTTCCGTCTGCGTGTAACATATCGCAATAATCGTATTAAGTAAAACGGTATGTGACGGAAAAAGGATTAATAAACATAGTACGGCATACTTCAGATGTTTACTGTTAATGACTACATTTTTGATTGTACAAATATTTCAAACTGAAAATATAGAGAAGTAAATAATAATCTCGTTGTACTGATTACTACTCGCAGTTTTGCCCTTGTGTGTTAATATATGTTTCTGCAAATTTTACAGTAATTTCATCTCGAAATGAATCTCAGTCGCATTTAAATGTTATTAATATCCATCTAGATTCCGATGGAAATTCCGATTTCAGGCCCAAACCTATTATCACTTAGAAGTGAAACGTCAATAGGTGCTAATTTCTGTATTGTTGTTATGAGTTTCTTAAATTGATTTTGGGTTTCCCAAAAAGGTTTGCTTTTACAATAAAAAATGCGTATAATGAAAATAAAATGGATATTTTTTAAATTATTTATCCGTGAAACCAAAACAAGTGCACAAACTTTTTTCTTTCTTATGCATTTATGTATAAGGATGATCAATACTCATTTATGTCTATAGCGTCAGTCTACACATTCAATTTTTCGGTAAAATTTTATCATATTCAATTTATGATTAAATGACCCTAGTTTTACAATTTTTTAAATTTATGTCTGTCTGTATGTCATTTTATAACTTAAGGACGGCTCTATCGATCGTGATGAAACTTGGTATACGTAAGAACATGTGATTTCGCACATGACAAACTACTGTCTGTCTATTTGTCTGTTTATTTTTTTTGTAACTTAAGAATGATTTTGTTCGATCGTGATGAAAATTGGCATATAGTAAGTTTCATGATTGTGAAAATGGTACGCTACTGGTCGTCTCTATCTGTTTGCCTGTCTCTATTTTTTTATACTTAAAAAAGGTTTCATCAGCTTTAATTAAAATTTATCTACAGCCAGTACATATGAGTGCGCAAATGATCTACTGTCTGTCTATATATACGTTCTTTTACAACTTAAGAACCATTTCACCGATCGTAATGAAAATTGGTGTTGAGTCAGAACATTTGATTGTACAATTAATAGGCTACTGTCTGTTTGTATATATGCATGCTCTTTAATAACTTAAGAATCGTTTAATTTATCGTGTTAAAAATTGATATACGGTAAGTGAAAATGATAGGCTGTTCGTCTCTGTGTTTTTTTTTATAACTTTAGAAAGATTCAAGCGATCTTTTTAAAAACTAGTGTACATTCAGAACCTTTGATTTCAAAAATAATGGACTCCGTATGATATCTACGAAAAATCAAATATTATTTTTATAATAGCCATATTTAATATTTTTATGTAGGCGAATATGTGTGTATGTGTAATTCGCTTTGTATCGGAGTTAAAAGAAGTTGAATTTTGTTTGATATTGTTTGCATTTTTTTATTATTGAACTTAACTACTAAACCAGTGCTAAGAATTGTCACTAATAAGAAACTCCTTGAGTAAAATAAACTGTATAAGTTTTGCTTTAACTTCATCTGCGTTTTTGTGACATTATAGATTCTAAATTTTTTCCTTAAACTGTGACTGGTAGCGAAATCAAAATTGTAAACTGGACAAGGAGCAGAATAGGGGGCCGGAACCGGGAGGGTCTTAAATCGAGAACGATATCAAGTTCGTAATCGATTGTGAACCCAAAATTAGAATCAAAATCGTGACCGGAATCGAAATAGGAATAGACTTGAAGGAAAGTGGGACCGGAAACGAAAACAGGTACAGAATTAGAACCTACTTAAGTCGAGACCAGATTCGGAATAGAAAGTGATGCAAATAGGCATCGAGAACAAGACCGGGATTGGAATCAAAATGGAATAACGATAAGGGTCACGATTAATTGTCGTAAACGGTTGATATATGAGACATAGGACTTCATAGTGTCTATTATCACAATACCATCGTTTCAAAATGATAAATTCCAGACAAAAGATAATGAAATGTGCAGGAGCTGTAGGGGTTGCTGGAGGGCTATTGATGCTATCCTTCCTGGACTCGCGGCAAGCGGCGCTCGCTCTGGTGGTACTCACGGCTACTGGTGGCATAATAGCGGCTTCTACCGGTGGATATCAGGTAATTATTTTATTCACCTAAACATCTACATTAAAAAGTAAAGTTTTATACAGACGTAAATAAAGATATTGAACATACAGTACACTATAGACTTTTCCATGACCTATTTGAGAAAAATTCGAATTAAAATTATGTACTTGAACAACCTTGAAAGGTAATGGAAACTAAAGTAAATAAACCGTATAAAAACATAAGACAATTATATAATTGCGTTAGCAGATCATAACAAAAGCAGTTAGCAATCAAAAACGAAAAAACTCCTCTTTTACTAATCTACAATTCAGCACTTTGGTTCTTCTTTAACATTTTACCGACCTTACGCGCAGATGAACCACATCGATCTTTCGCCGAACTTCGGCGGTGTCATGTACGGACTCACGAACTGCGCCGCCAACATGTTTGGTACTGGCGTCCCAATTCTCACGTCATTTGTTCTTGGCGACCAATCGGTAAGACATACAATACATCAATACTGAAGTAAAACTAAGAATACAATATTTTATTTGTGCTTAATCCTAATATTTTTATTAATTACATTGCTTTAAAGAAGCAACTCTTAAAGTTGTCAATGTTACCAGTCTAAACTGAGGATAATTTAATGTAGACATATTTATATCAATCACTGATATCTAATGAAATTTTACAAATAATGTACTCCACACTAATGGAACCTCTTCGTCATTTGCAGTTTAACATTATTTCCTTTCTTATTCATTCCGTTCTCTTTACAATGATTATCTTTTACTATGATCTTTACAATGTTGGTATTGTCTACCATTACGTTTGCTTTACGTAGGCCGTCTAATTATTGGTGAAAAATCCATTAATATTCAGATAAATCTCAGAAACCAACGGGTTTTGTAGCGTTTTATTTTAATTACCTATATACATTCTACTATATTTCCTATATTTGTATTATATTATGGTTCTTCTACTGCGTGTAATTACTAGAGGTCACTGTTATTGTAATTTATTAATCACCAGATATAGCAGTACATTAGAAAAATTGATTTAGTTACTTTGTTTTTTAATTACGGATCGGTTCTTTTAGAAAAGTTTTCAAACGGATAAATAATCCATTAATATCTAGTTTGGGCATATATAACACGTTTTGTGAGAATCTATTGTTATTGCTTCGCCATCGAGTTCACAATAATCTTTAGCAAATAGATTTGTTATATTATTATTTTTTGGTTTTTGATATAGAATGTTGAGTACGAAATGTTTATTTTACACGTCATTATATGTTTTATGTATAAATATCTAATTTTATTTCATCTTCGATTTCTTTTCAGTCAGATATCTCCCGCTGGCGTATAGTTTTCTTCACTTCGGCTTCGCTCATCCTACTCAGCAACGTAATCTTTGTAACTCTGGGTTCTGCCGAATGTCAAAAGTGGAATTCTTTACCTCCTTCTTACGATGCCTACAATTTTGGTAAATTATTTACTATAAATTTTTAAAGTATTTGATGGAAATATTAATCATTATTTTTCTCCTTTTTAGATGTCTTGGAAAAGGATGAACCTAAAAAAGAAACGTTATACAAATTTAAAACTGAAATGATTACCTCGGAAAATGATCAAGATTTGCAGCAAAAGCATGAGTTAAAAGAGGGTGTTATTCACGTTGACTGAGTCTCAGTAATGATTTTAAGGCTTCCATTTATAATCTCAGAGAAATATAAAACTTAAAATGTAGCCGGGTTTTAATTTCAATTTTTTACCATATTTATGACTAGCTTTATTTGGGGGTTCTTCCGCGTGCACAAGGAATCTCGATTACGGTTTTGATTTTTATTAAAATGTCAATTTTAAATCTAATTATGATCGCATTAGCAATCACGATCTTAATTTTATTTTTGATTTCAATGGCTCTGTTCTCCCACTTTTCATTCGTTAAACCAAACAAATAATCACGGTCGACAAAATGAAAAAAAAATAGTGATGCAAGAATGAGTTAGACCAGGCACTAAATTGCCTCAAAACTAATTTAGGTAATGTCTAATTATATTGTGGGGCGTAGTTCTAGGCGGAGTATATAGTGGATCTTGGATGAAGTGCAAAGATTCAAGTATTCAAGATGAAAAAGTATTTTCATTTAAGATCAATATATTTATTGATCGGTTCTTCAGTATTTCTCCTTATTAATCTCAATACTATACTTATTAAGATCAATTAATACAATCCACTTTTCTATCACTATTGAAACTTGTGAACTCGGGCATCAGCCCTCGTCCCTTTTCTCCGTTCTTCTCCCTAGTCTCTACTCATATATTATCCGCGAGCTCGAATTGGAATATTCTATTCTACTTTAATTTTAAGTAGTTTATGAGCACGAAGGTCGGATACCTCACACGCCACCTACTCTTACTACAATATATATATTCCGTACATGGGAAAATAAAAAAGTTATTTTGCGATTTAAGTACGAAGGTGTGGTTATGAAGAATTATTACAACTCTTAAAAAATAATGTTTACGCTTTTGTTAAGTTAGTACAACTTTCAAAATTGACACGGAGTGTAAAATTTGATAATACTACGTGAATATGTATTAGATAAGATTTTCGAATTATCGATCTCCAGCTACAACGCGTTCTTGTACCTGATGCACCTGCATCTTTTAAAAAAAATGTTTTTTAAGTTTCTTCGCCGCTAAAGCTTAGCCTTTATTTCTTATAATATTTGAAATGGATGGATTTTATGCTTTTGCTCCGCTTTAGTATTGAAATGTTTCGCGTAAACAATTTTCTTATAATATACCCAAATAAAAAAAAAAAACTGTGGGATGTAAGTCGGGTGATCGTGGCGGCTACCTTATTTCACCACCTTCACCAGTCCATTTATTTGGATATGTATTATCTAAATGCTGCCTAACTGCAAGGGCGCAGTGGAATGATGCACCGTTCTTCTGGAACCAAATTCTTTGCCTTAAACTTATGTCGACATTTTCATGAAATATTGCCGAAGCATTTTCCAAAAACGTTAAAAATATTTGACCATTAACAATTGATTAGTTATTTTTAAAGTCCAACTGACTTCAAAAAGATATATCAGCTGTTTTTGAAATCTGCCCAAAAAAATATTTAAGTAGGTTTTGGAAGTCGGTTAATTTTTATTTATTTATGTTTACATTTTTTAGGCCAATCATCTTTACTTTTGTTCGGAGTAAGTGGAAAAATAGTTCTGATCTCAAATTTATTGACCACCGGTAATTATTACAGGGTCTTTACATTCTTAGTTGGTGTGCAACTACCAAATTGTTCTTATACAAATTACATAAATTATATTTGTTCTTTATAGTATAATACTTCTACAATTCATACAGATTACATTTTCATTCGCTTCCAGATTTAACTGACTACTCTGTTTGTCGCGTTGGAATTATATAAATGAATGAAAATATGGAAGTAGATTAACAAGTAATTTTATTAATTTTAATTACCTGTATAGTAGATTTTTCTAATAGCCACTGAAGAGTAGTCTTTCTGGCGACAAATCGCAGTATTATCGCCTAACTCCTAACCGCTAAGGAGTATTGTTACTTCCATCATCAGCTGGTCAATGTGCTTCGATAACTATCATACGTAAAAACTTCAAGAATTTAAAAAAAACAGCTCAAACACACAATACGTGCCTATAATATTTGAGGCTTTCCCTCAATTTTCCTGAGATTCCATCATCATATCCTGACTTGGTGAATATGTGACTACCTCAGGAGTATACCCTTTCAAACAAAAAGAAAATTGATTTTGGTGCACAATTGATGAAATTATCGCTGAACATACATAAAAAGTACATGCAAACGAACATAAAATCACCTTCTTTTTTGAATTCGGTTAAAAATGGTTTTCTTTGTTCGCGCATCACGCAAAAACGACTAAGCGCATCGGCATAAGACCATGATTATTCGATGGAGAATCGTCTGTAGATGGTTACAGGCTATTTGTAACACAAAAAACTGACTAAGAGTATGTCAGACCATGCTCATTATAGCGTTCCGAAGCCATTTTTAAAAAGAAATGCACTATAGATAAAAAAAGTACATTCTTACGCCTTTTCCATGTTTCCCGCACAGAATAGTTATAACCACTTTAGTTACCTATAACTAGAAAAACGAGTAGGTATATCAACTATTACTATTTAACTAATGTAAATGAAAGTGCATCACAAAACAGCGTATCCTCATGGCACTTACGTCCTTTTGTTAAGAAGGGCACTTATTAGGAAATATCTCAAAAACGGAATATCTGATTATGTTCAAAGTAATTTTAATTGAAAGTATTTATTAAGCATTACCTTCTTAATTTCTTGGACATATGACTTAGGAAATATAGAGGGGACACCATTTCTGCTACTTTCGAAGCGATTATTTCCGAAATTAATAACATAATAAGAAAGATATAAAAATCTTTAATTATTATTAAAATAACGTACAAAATATGTACCACACGTTGGTGTTTGCTGTTAAATTATTTTTAACGATGAGTGATATTGTGATTTTTTGATCGAGTTTACCGACTCGGTATGGAATAACCAGTGATATTATATTTTGAACGGGTAAGATTTTGTTATTTTTAATCGCCTCCACGAGCGGGGCGTGTTCGGCTAATATGAGAATATTTTCCAAGGGATTCGCGGCGGCCTTGAATTTATTCGCGGGGAACACGATTTCACTGATGTCAATGATAGAGATCATCGACACCAAGGCTTTGATGTCCTTGGAGGGCGAGGTGATCGGGGCGCTGTTAGTTGGCGGATCCGTACGGGATCCCGCCGTTGCTTTCGCGTAGGATAGATTATCCGAGACGGCGCGCGCGAATGCTTGGCGTGGCGCGGTCTGAACGGATGGAGGGACTTTCTTATTATTATTTAAGGTGGATTTACGTTTAGGTGCTCGTGGACCACTTAAATAATTGGCCGTATGGCCGGCTGACTTACAAAGAACGCAGGCGGGTGGTCGTCTGCGCCTTTGTTGCGATTGCACGCTGTAGTACCGTGGTCGCCCAGGATAACACAGCTGGCTAGCTGATAACAATTTTTGAACGAATGTCCATAGAGCTGGCAATTAAAACATTGCCCTGGAATGCTCTTTTGTGGGGCTATTCCACTTTAATCCCGGTAAGGGAGCATACTGTTTTGACATTGTAGAACATACGCTTAGTAGCGGTATCGATGGATGTTGTGTTAGCTGTTACTAATACAAGATCTAGTGGCTCACAAGCGCGATTTGTAATTCGACGCACCGATTGCACTTGGAGGTTTTGGATGATGAGATTTTCTTTGATCTCTTCTATCGGTAGTTGCTTTGGTACTCCTCGAAGGACGACACGGAATTCGCACTCCTCCTACAAGTATATCCGCTCCGGACGCTCACGCTACAGTGCTCCGTAAGTGCAGTGTGTGCCTAGTGATCCGTGTTTTTATTGTGTGTGTTGTGTGTGCGCAGGTGTACGCCAAGCCATAACGAGTACAGTGAAGTGGACAGCGACGAGCCTGCACCATATTTTTATCCGGGGCAACCTAACAGTGCCAACAACCGGCTCGTGTTCGCCTATATACGGCCGCCAAAGTCGCTACTGATGAAACTGACGTCATCGTGGCCCCGACCCCTAAGAATGCTCAAGCACTGCCACCCTTATTCATTCATGATAAGGACCGATGGTTGGAAATCCGCAAACAATGTATTTCTCAAAGCATTACTATCTTAATTGCCCGTAATACAGCAAGAGCCCTTAAAGTCCATCCGGCGGCTATTCCGGACTTCCGGAACTTATCCGCCCTCCTCGCGACGCTCAAAGTCGCATATCATACAATTCCTTCCGGAAGTGTTCCGACTTATATAGGTGGGGGTGTATTACCCCCTCCACCATGCGGCCAATGGGCGCCCCCTGCAGGAGATCAGCTTTAATATTTATTTACACAATTATAATATCTAACAATTATTTAAAATAAATAGAACAATACAATATACAAAACAATTACTATAATTCTAGGCCGTGTCCGTATTATAGAGCGCCTATAACAGGTTGCGTGAGGACACCGTATAATGTGCTTATCCCATCCTTCCTTTATTTCTATCTCAACCTTTGTCCTTTATATTCTCCGTGTGTGTGGTAGCGAGCTGACTGTATGCCCTAAATGCCTAATTCAGCTAATTTTCGGGTCATATAGCCATATGATTCCGCCTGCTACCAACGGCATGGATATATCTGTCCAATACGTCACAGGACATACTGACAGCCTTGGTTCAGCAATGAACCGAATATGTTCATTCTACATTTCAGGTATAATGGAAACACATAACAATAACGATTATTTATTGTTTACCCGAACTCTATCCTGGGTGTCCGCCTCACCTATTCCCACTCTACCTGTCAAATATTTCCGTCTCGCTCGCGCGAGGAAGATGCAATACTTTACGCTATTGCATCATACGTTATTCAAATGTGTATTCCCTGCGTTATGTTACATACAAGTCGATATGTTAATTAATACGATTACAAATTACAATAATAATGTACTTTAGGGACACGGTCGCTTATAACGTACATATATTTATTACTATCCTATGTGAACTAGGCCTATATTTACATTCTCTTTTTGTGATAACTTTCATATCTATAAAATCCAACTAATTCAAACTATTCTTTTATATCGTCGTCCGTAACACTACTAAATATATATTGTTTTTAAAATTATATTTATTTATTGCAAATTTATACTACCACTTTATCCTCTTTAATAAGTTACATTACATTGTATCTACAATATTGTATGGACATGTTTTTCTTAGAATTTCGAACTTTAAAATGAATAAAAACACATTCCTTATGTAATCGTGCATTTCTGTGTATGTCCTGTCAGCCAGTTTACTCTGAATCTACTGGACTGATTAAGCTGACATTTATTATACGTATACTCGACTGTGACCCAAACACGGTCATGTAACGTAAATTAAATAAATGGATTTTGAATATGAAGGCACTCTTGGATGTAAATTAGAAAATTTAAACAAAAGTCTTGCGAACTCTAATGAAACCAACATGTGACATATCAAACGAAAGTACTAATCGTGAGGGTTCTCAATTTTTTTCGATCATTTTAAAGTAAATAATTTTAAAATTGTTTACTTCTATGGAAAGTCTATGGTTTGTTACGTCTTGGTTCGTTTCAGTATCCAGTATAACCTGACACTTGCTAAGTATGTGGGTGCATATTTAATACACATCAGTTTATTTAGTAAAGCAATAAATGAGTGGGGCTCGTGCTAGGAATACGCGAATGAATTAATTAAATTAATTTCTTTTAAGTATTTAATACAAATATATTGTATTGAACTACGCATACTTCGGTGCGCGAGTCCAACTCGCGGTTGGCCGGCTTTATTTAAACAGCTTTAAAATGTCGAACAGTTTTCGCATTTCAATCTTCAAGGTAAACAGATTTCATGGTTGCACACATTGCGCAACATGTAGGTACATCGCTACGTCGATGCGTACACTGTTTCAACGATCACTTAGCCGTTGCACGCGTGGAGAGTTTGTCGCATGCCGAGAGTGGGTTTCCAATGAGCGCTTGGTCATATGGTCAGACGAAAGATACAGTTTTTTAATAAACCATTTCCAAACAATAATGTATAGTGGAAACGCTGAAATTGACCAAGATGAAATTTTAAAAAACGGTAAGTTGTATTTTAATTTTTAATGAAACCATGAGAACGGTTTTACACATGTATACGATAATATTACAGTACAGCTCATATAAATATTAACTTAGTGTGAGAAATGCTTACATTATTGCCTTTTCTTATCGTACCTACATAATTTTATTTTACAAAGACATTCAGAAAGGTCGTAGAACCTCTTTTATGTTCCGTAAATTTGTAAATATTTTTGTGTCTATAATACACAGTTATCAAATTAGAGTATAATATTAATGAAGTAGTATGCTTTTTTTTCGTCATTATCGAAGAGAAAAACGTTCGCCCTGATCCAAGTTCGAGATGAAAAACGACGAATTTGAAAAATCATAAAAATAATGAAACTTATAATGAAAAAGGATATCAAAATTCTTGCACATATAATAAAAAAAACGTAGGGTCCGCAGTTGCCCATCATAAATATACGGACTTAGAAGGAGGCTTTTTCTTTGATACTATGAACCTATTAGTTGAGTTCCCGGTTTAACGTCTTATAAGATCCAAAAATTAACCCATATACGACAGATGTTAAAAATGTTACGATTTTATATTCCCACTAGCTTTCGTCAGCGCGCCTCTCGCGTAAACATAAAATTAATTCCTTTATGTCGAAATCGGAGATTCCAGTCATGATGATGACCTCTAAAATACATAGCTGTCTCGATTTCACTTACAATATACCGTTCTTTATTTCACGTTCTTAGAAGTACTTTTAACATTATGATACATTTCGTATGTTAAATTATTTCAACTATTATTTCACCCCTTTTAGCCTTACTTTTAAGAACTACTATTTTTTATTAGTAGTACATTACATCCCCTACTTTACCCTCTCAAGAATTACTTAAAGAAACAATGTGTATTATTTTTATTTCTATAAATAACTAAAATCAAAGTTAGATATTTTAGCTTCAACGGTTTCGGTTTCCCATACAATATTATTTTACCATTTTCACCTTCTTAAGGGTTACATTCCAAAATATATATTTTTAGAACTCGCCTACATTGTAATAGGAACTTCGGAACAAAATTTGAAGAGTAGATTCAGTAGTTTGAGCTATATGTATATATGTGTGTGTCTGTTTGTGCGTGCGTGTGTGTATGTATATAATTAAATAATTTTACATGGTTCATAAACATTGTTTTACACAACCAACAACGTCATATAAGTAATTGTGAATGCAATTCGTACGAAGTTTTGGTTTTTCTTTTCCAAGTACATTTTATAAATTGTATTACTCGATAAATAGCATACTTAGTAGTAATAACTTTCCTATTAGCTTCATTATTTATACTTATTCTGGGATTTTTTTCACATATTCAAGAATTAGCATTTATCTGGCAGGGTGGAGGCATACTTGACTCTAAGAAAAGATAGCCCTTAAAACTTAATATTTTCCAAACTTATGCCTAAATTGAAAAAGGTTTTTGAACCTGACCTACAACAATGCCCCACACAATGGGATAGACGCGAAAAAAAGAATCACCACTTTACATGCAGGGAAAGTATTCTAAAAGCTGTTTTTCCATATTTTATTCTACCAGTTTGTCAGCGTTAATAATATACATAAACATACCAAACTACATATTTCTTGTACTAAGAGTTTCTGAGCTAAATCGCGGATAGAGAGACAAACGGACTAACAGGCATGGAAAAACTATAAAGGTTCCTTTTGACTACGGAACCCTAAACAAACCACTTCATCACTACTTGCCCTATTTCGTATTAAATACACATCAATGTTTTTTTACTAATAAAAGAGTTTCGAAGATTTGTGATTATATTTTATTATAAAAGTTTTATTTTTCTAAACAATAATCACAGTTCTAGTTCTAAAACACAACCAACGGCCATGTACTGCCTCACCAGCACCCACTGTGCCAAACCGAATTCCACTCGCAATTCCTATATTTTTGGTATGCCAGTCACAATAGCGATTTCAATTCCGACCTCGATTTCAAGCTAGTTTCAATGAAATAAAAAATAAATGGAATTCATATTTAAAATGAAAAAAAATTACATATACTTAAATGAGCATTCTTAACATTTTACAATTAATTTAAAAAGTATTTTTTTTTTTTTAAGCTTAACACAGATATTATTTGTGCTAATCAGTAAATCGCAGGCTATGATAACCTCATGCGAACATGCTACCAACACACTCTACTACTCTCCAATTCGGTGAAATTTTGAAAAGCATTCACTTCATTGAAAGATTTTTTTGAAAGCTTGTGAGTAAAGTGGTGTATTACTTTGCACTCGTAACTTTAATCCCATTTTACTTAAAAATAAACATGAAAAATTTAAACTATTTTTATAAAAATGTATGAGGCAAAAATTAATTATTGAAATTAACACAAATAAATAGAATCACTATGTTATTGTCATTATAATATTTAATTTTATATTCATTACCACAGTTGAAAAAAAAAATTGTTACAAAATATTTTATCTTAAAACAGTGTTTTTGTATTCCTTACATACACTTCCAAGAGTTTACAAAAAACGTAAAATCTCTCCCATGTGCTGTATATGAGTTATATAAAATATCCTGACTTTCAATCTTGGCATCTTTGTCGATAAAATACTTAATGCCGTAGTTTATAGAGTGATATAAAAACGCATTGTCAATTTTTGTACAGATTTTTTCATCGTATAACCTTTAAAAATGCATGAAATTCCCAAAACCAGTCATATCCGCGATAATTCAAATCTGAGTTTGTAGCCAGAGTTATAAAAGTAAAACGATATTAACCTGTTAATTAATATACGTTGGTGCGTCTTTCAAAGTAACGAAAAAGCGAAACAGCACCTTTCTTACCTCTACCGGTTATTGACACACGCCGAGTCTCTTTGGTTGCGTAAAACCAAACAATAAAGCAATGTAGATAAATCCTTTATTTTTGTAAGGTAGTTCCTTATCGCACGTTGCACTCCGAACGACACTTAGCGAATGAAAGCCAGAGAGAAAAAAGTGACACTTTTGCTTATCAGTTCCTAGTAATCATGTCTTTTACGTTTACAATCGCCAACGTCCACACCACGATCAGTGTGCCGGCTCTCGTCCGATCACTGAAGTTAAACAGCGTCGGCCGCGGCTAGCACTTGGATGGGTAACCACTCGGGGACACAGCCTTATGTTGACTTTTATTGTTGCATTTTTTTGAAGTAACAATTCTTTTGGCGCATTAGGAAAATCTTAACAGAGTATATTTTGAGCATGTAACGCGCCGATATAACGTGTAGTAAAAGAAATATTCAGCTGTAGTAAATTCATATATTTGTATGTTTTTATATAAACGAATTTCTGAAGACTTGTACTGAAGTTATACTTTTTTTAGCGCATCAGAAAAATTTGACATTAGTATTTTGAGGATGTAAAGTGCTGATGAAACTATTAAAAATGAAAAACGTAGAATTATAACGTCGAAAATTTTACGTTCATTCGTGGCACATAACTTGTACTAATGTAAATGAGGATATACGACATATTTTTAAATCAAATAAATCTCTTACATTATATTATCTTTTTATATGTGATTTTGAATGTTACTGTTACATCTTAACAGAAGAAAAAGAAAGAGAAAGAATAAGAAGACATAGTGAAAATCTGTACGGCGGCAAAGCCAATATCGTATGCCATGCCTACTACGAACCCAATTTCGTTTGGTCATTTTGTTTATGTAGGAATACTTCTATGCTTTTCTTTTTCGAAAGATGTATCACATAATTTGACTTCCTCTTTCTAGGACAATATGCGCAGGAAACAATACTAAACATTTATTTGATTCGTCGTATTCCGATAAAAAAAAGCTCTAAAATGATTGATCCTGCAGGCCATCCCTAAAATTTCCCGCTATGATTTCAATAAATGTGTTTTTGAACTCCTCAACTTTTGAAATATAGTTATCTTAAAGCTCGAAGACGTATCTTTAAGTTTTTCGAGCGTAAAAGTTCAAAAAAAAAACGGTTGACCTTCTAGGCGGTTCCTAAAACTTTTTGCTTTTTTCTAGCTCAAAGTCTTCAGAAATAAACCTAGTAGTAAAATATTAAATTTTAGCTTAAAAAATTGATTTTAGGTACTTTTTCAAGGTCCTCTAGCTCAAAAATATAATTTTAATACGTTTTCAGCTCTTTGAGTTCAAACATCTAAATCAATTTTTAAACTGCGATATCTATCAAATGCGTTCTTTGATTTTGATCTGCTTTGTGACATTCAACGGAGTATTTAAGAAAAAATATAACTGGTACCAAACATAAGCCCAACGAGAACTATAAATTTATTACAAACAATTTTTTTTTGCGAATTTTTCGTTTTCGATGCAGCTTGCAAAGATCGATATTGAACTTTAAGCACAAGAACTAATTACGTTTTGGAATGTACGCGTACAGTACACGTACACTAACATAGGCAATATTTAAAAAAACTTTTTCTTTTTGAACTAAATTGATAAATTAAACTAACTGCTTCGATGTGATGTTGACTGATAAAAAAATCAAACTGTTTGTCGCATATGATCTTTACAAACATACAAACGCGCCGCAGGTTTTAGTATACAGTATCGCTGTGTACGCGTGTTACGAAGCGCTACGTCATGTCTTTACTACGTCACCTTAATGGTGTATTTGTAATAATAAACCCACACAAGATTGGCGCATTAACCACACCTGTGCACATACATTACTTTATTTCTCTAAATTAATTCTAATATATCTATGGCTTCGGCCTTTCAGTGTATTTGGTAACACGATTTTTTTTTAATTTCTATTTTAGTGTAATTTGAAAATTGTTTAGCCAAAACAAGTTTAAAAATAGGAGATTATATAGATGCAACTTTTATATGGGACAACGATAGGTCTTTCGGTAGGTGTTCACACGGTATACAAGTGCATAAATCTTTTATACGAAAGCATGTAAAAATCTACACTTAAATTGAGCTTCTACAAGATTTACACATTCATGCTTTTTTAACATAATTTATGATTATTAACCATTGCACATATACAGAGCAAATCCCAAAATAACTAATTAACTTAACTGATCACTAGCTATAATACATGATTTTAGTTACTACACACGTAACAAAACAAAATTCTAGCAGCATCCAGCAATGTCCGATGTTCTATTCTACTACGTGTCCGATATCTTCAAGTGCTACTGATCCTTCTGTGCTGCTGCGTGTTATACATGATGCGCAGTACCATGAGCGTCGCCGTGCTGGCTATGACAACGCCCACAAACAACACCAATGTTGAGGTTTATTATTACATCATTGCGTCTTTATGTATATGTTACCTACTTACTATCAACATTATATCTTATGATCTCTTCTTGTATTTAAGATATACGACTGGGACAAAAACGTCAAAGGTATGGTACTCTCGTCATTCTTCTGGGGTTACACACTTCTGCAAATACCGGCTGGTATCTTGGCTAAGAAATACGGTGGGCATCCACTGCTTTTGGGATCACTGATAGCCAGCGGATTGTTATGTCTCACATTACCCACTTTCGCCAAATACGTACGTACTAGAAATCATGGAAATCAAAGTAATTTTTGTTTAAAAATTCTTTTTAGTTATTTAATACTTTGAATAACTAAAAATAATTTTTAAACATCAAATTCCTTTTAATTATAGATTTTAGTTATGTTTTAGTTATATGTTTAGTAATTTTAGATATAGTTTTAGAGTACAAAAAAATTGTCTAAGAACTTCAACTGCTTTACTTACTTTAACATACCTGAAACATCATAACGTAATTCTTAGCTAAGTACGATGCATAGTTTGATTTTTTAAAACAATTCAAATAATTGAACATGTATAAATATATACATGTTCAAATATTCGGAGAAAAACGTTCTCCTTATTAATAAAACTATTATTTTTTCGATTTCGTTGATCATGATAGAATTATATTAACCATATGAAAATCAGATCACTTTAATATAAACTACAATAAAATTACCAATCAATCGGCGCACTACATAGGGTGGTTGGATGGCGGTGTGTGCGATTCGGTCCGTCATGGGCCTGGCGCAGGCCTGCCTGCTGCCCTCCTACCACACCCTGCTCGGCCAGTGGTCGCCTCCAGACGAACGGACCAGGATGAGTGTTGTTGCTTACACAGGTCATATTTAAGAAATAGCTAAATTTTTAAGATTATTTCTGTGTATGAATTTAAAGATATTTTAACGTGCAGAAAATATAAAATGTTGAAATATGGAAAATATTACCGTATGAATTTAAAAATTAAACTTAATTTTAAATCTCTGCTAGCTACTTGTCTAATCGTATTGTTTGAATTATTTGCATTTTGGAACCCTTGTGCTATGTGTTACTAACCTTCTTTATGGATAACTATTTAAAAGATATAAAATCTATTGTCAAATTTATTATCAACTGTTTTTGTCAGGGCACTGAAAAACAATATCATAAATGTACAATATGTGCATTGGATTGATATATTTATTGTTGTTTACTTATATTGTTTATTTTTGTATATAATTATGTACCATTGTTGTTTACCTATGCTCAGCATGGCACCGCTGCACCTACCATCTTAATTCAATTTTAAATTCAAATACAACTTTATAACATAGGTTATGAATATCCCTTGAAATTCGGCACAATATTTACATTAAACTAGTTCCTTTTGTAAATAAACATGTAGCCATATTTAATTTTATTGTATTTATACATAATCTACAATATCTTAATATTACTTTTTTAATTTTCGCTATGAAAATTGAAAATTTTCATAAAATGGAAATTTATTGTTTTCTGCAGATTTTGATGTTTTGGGTTCCTAAGAATCTATTTCGATCATTGGCTGAGTAACGTCTGTGTTTATATATATATATATATGTGTGTGTGTGTGTGTGTGTGTGTGTGTGTGTGTGTGTGTGTGTGTGTGTGTGTGTGTGTCGTGTGTATAGCGAAGGAAATACATTTACATATCTCGGGCTTAGATGTTTTGCCTGGTATGTCGGGCTCGAACATTAACTTAGGGTGACTTGTCAATGCTAATACCGACTAAAACCTCCACTGTCCTCCGATCTCTGATCCCCACCGTATCCGCCGTTAGGCATTACTTCGTGGGGGGAGGATATAGCTACTGCTCTTCCTTCTGGTAGCTAAGGTGTTATTTTACCTTTCTTCTAGTTGTTGTCATTTGCCCTTTTTCTTTCGTGGAACGCAAGTCTATGAGGACTTCTGTTGCAAATGTGCTGATGGCGTTCCAGGAGGCTCTTGATGACAACATTACTTCTATTACTGTCTCTGGTTGTATCTTCTGGTGTAGGATACTCTAGAGTAGATCACGCTGTGAATTAAATCGTGGGCACTCAAAGAAAACATGCTCCGCATTTTCAATTACTCCTGGGCAGGAAGGGCACTCCGGGGAATTATCGTGCTTGAAGCGGTGTAAATAAGCCCGAAAACAGCCGTGACCTGATAACATCTGTGTAAGGTTGTAGTTGACTTCACCGTAACTCTGGTTAAGCCAGACGTCGATCCTTGGTATTAGACGATGCGTCCACCTGCCCTTTTCTGCGGCATCCCACTGCAATTGCCATCGCGGGATGCTGTGCTGCTGTTCTTCTGTTCTCAGTTCTTCTGCGCTCAATGTTTCTCAGACTTTCTTCGTTGGTATAAGATCTGTCGTTCGTCAGCTAGGATTCTGAGGGGTAGTGTCCCGGAAATGACGCACATTGCTTCTTCAGATATTGTACGAAAGGCGCTGGCTACTCTTAGTTCACTCCGCCGATATACTGGTCCAGCTTTCCTCAATGACTCTTGAGTGTCGAGAGCGTCGGCCCAAATTGATATTCCATACGTCAGCGCTGAGGTAACCACTGACGACAGCAGTAGCCTCCTGGTCTCCTTTGGGCCTCCGACGTTTGGCATCAGTCGTGCTAGGCTAGTTACCACTGCTGATGCTCTGGCAATCACATGTTCGACTTGTTGCTTAAAGTTGAGTCGAGCATCGAGCATCACTCTCAAATATCGGATATGAGGCTGTGATGTGATTTCTAGGTCTCCGACTCTTAGCGTGATTATTTCAACTACTTTTCGGCTGGTAATAAGCACTGCCTCGGTCTTGTGTTTGGCCAGTTGGAGATTCACTGTATCCATCCACCGGTTAACTTGCTCGAAGGTGATGTCAAACAGACGGCAG
Organism: Eumeta japonica; assembly: GCA_005406025.1. NCBI lineage: Eukaryota > Metazoa > Arthropoda > Insecta > Lepidoptera > Psychidae > Eumeta > Eumeta japonica. The sequence goes on from BGZK01001255.1 coordinate 171,020, forward strand.
ATCTCGTCAAGGTGTTTGGCGACGATCACTACGGCTACATCATCCGCATACGCTACCAGTTTGACGCATCTAGGAATGTTGAGTCTCAGGAGCCCGTCATACATGATGTTCCAAAGCAGTGGGCCAAGAACAGAGCCCTGTGGCACGCCTCCGGTAATATCGTACTCCTTTGGGCCATTCTTCGTGTCGTATTTAAGAACTCTACCTGTGAAGTAGCTAGCCACTATCCTACACAGATATTCCGGTACGTTTTTCCCTCGGAGAGCTTGCATGATGCAAACCCAGCTGGCGTAATTGAAGGCATTTCTGATGTCTAAAGCGACCACCAGGCAATACTCTTTCGTACCCCCTTTCCATCTGATTCCTGCAATTGCATCCTTGGTTATGTTGACAACCAGGTTGATCGCATCCAGGGCCCCCTCCGGAATCCATACTGGTTATCAGCCAAGAGTGGGTCGATTATTGCTTCTATTCTTTGATGAATTATGCGCTCGAATATCTTGCCCGCCGTGTCTAACATGCAGAGTGGACGGTAAGATGACGGTTCTTCTGGTGGCTTTTTCCCTTTCGGTAGTAGTACCAGCCGTTGCTGTTTTCAATTTCTAGGAAAAGTCTCCTCCTTTAGGCAAGTGTTGTAGACGTCAATGAATAACTCGGGCGCTGTAATCCCGGCGCTTTATTATTCCCGACGCGGTTACAAGTCTCCATTAGTTCTTGTTTAGTGACAAGTGGAATGTCTTCTGGATTAAGCTGCTGCCATGTGTAGATAAATTCCCGTTGCCGTGGGAACAGTGCAGTAACTATCTTCAGTAAAAGCTGAGGACATGTAGGTGACGGCATTGGCTGGTATTTCAGGTGTGCCATCACCACCTTGTAAGGTCTACCCCACAAGTCCTTGTCTACTTCGTTAATGAGCTCTTTCCAGCAATTCTTCTTGCTATCCTTGATGGCTTTGTTCAAGCATCGTCGAGCGCTCTTATACTCTGCGACTAGTTCCGCCGAGTTAGGCCGCCGATAACCCCGCTGGGATATTCTTCTTTTTCTTGAGACACTCTTTCCGCAGTGAGCTGATGTGGTCGTTCCACCAGAGCACCGGGGTCTTTGGATCATGCCACGTTTACGGGGCATGCAGGTGTCACAGGCCTGGGCCATTCTCTTCATTAGGTTCTTGAACTTCTCTTCTGTAGATCCAATAGTAATTGGTTCATCGTTAAAGGCATCGCAGACATCGTACTTGGGTCGAATGATTTCACTTTCCACCCAGTAATGTCAAGTTTTTTAGCCGGTCTTCTTGGGTTCTGGTCAATTGATACTTCCCAGAGAATCGCGTTGTGGTCGCTGGCTGTGTAGCGATCCGTCACCCTCTAGTCGAAGTTTCCTCTAATGAGACTGCTGCTGACGAAAGTAAGATCCACAATAGAACTCGCGTCTCCTTTGGTGTAAGTTGGCGAGTCGCCGTTGTTCAGCAATACTACATCTAATGTTGAAAAACCTTCCAGTACTTCTTTTCCTCGTGTGTGGGTAAGTCTGCTGCCCCAGTCGACTGCCCAGGCGTTGAAGTCCCCAGCTATTGCCTCTGGGTAGTACTGCTTCGCGTCCTCGGTCAGTTGATCCAGAAAATCAATGAAATCAACAATAGTGAGGTTAGGTGGTGCGTAGCAGCTGTAGAAGCGGATACCATCTACTGATGCTGCTATAAAGCCAGCGTTGCCATTGTTAACGACAACCTGAAAGAGAAACTTGCCACAGGACCATATAACAGCTTTTATGGTACTGTCAGTTTCCCATGGTTGGCCGTTCAGATGTTTTTACGGTTCGGATAAGACACAAGGTCAATCTTCTGTTCTCGCACTGTCTACATGAGCAGGTCATGGGCAACTTCACAGTGGTTGATGTTTAGCTGCAGTATTCTCATTTTCGACTGTTCATTATCTTCTTGAGTGCCTCCTGGTATACTGGGCATCTATTTGAGCCGGCATGATGGGCGACATTCTCTATACAGGGATGATCAGCACACAGTGCACATCTGGCAGACTTATTGCACTTGGTAAATATGTGACCCTCTTCACACACTTGATACAGAGTTTGGATCGGTCTTTTTCGCTTTTACACTGGGCAGCACGGTGTCCAAAGTGCCAGCATTTATAGCATCGGATTGGCCTTAGCACTGTTCTAATACGGCAGTTGACCTAGCCGATCCTTATCTTGCTGTATTCTCTTACCACTTTTTGCGCTGTTGCTGCTGCCAGCGTGACCGAAGCAGTCTGTATGCCTCTGAAGGTTTTACGGATTTTTATAGCCTCTGCAGTTATGCCACAATCGTTCCCGGCTACCTTTTGTAAGGCTGCTAGGATATCTCCTGTTGTGGTTGTGACGTCAATGTCACGTATCTCTAAGTCTTCTTCGGGGCTTCATTAATAACTTTGGCGTCATCCCCAAAATCTCTGAGATAGTCTTGTGCAGTGCTTTGCCTTTATCCACACTGCATTTTGACAGTGTGATAAGCATATCCCCTGCTGCTGTCTTTCGTGTTTCTCGACTGTGTCACAGACCTGGTCAGCGGGTACTGCCGTCTTGATCCGTCTTAGTATGTCGGAATACTTATCTTTGTTCGTTGCACAGATGATGAGCGCCTCCGGTCTCATTACTGCTCATCTTAGCTTCTTCTCGTTTGGTTTCGGTTGGGCCACTGGAGGTTTTTCTAGAGGCTGTTTCTTGCGCTCCTTCCTTTTGTCTTTTCTCGACTTTCTCCCAACCTGGCTTCTTGTTCGGCTGAACAGAGTTTTGTGGAGGCTCGTTTACCACTTTTTGTTTCTTGTTTGGATGAATCGGTCCCAAGTTTTTCAACTTCTTCTGTGTGTGAAGAGCTCCGACTTCATGGGAGCGAATTTCTCTTTTTACCCTTCTTAGAATGCGATCATCTTGAACCATGGATTCAGTGTCTGCATCGATCTCCATTGCAGATAACTCTGTCGGCGTATCAGTGATATCCTGATATTTCAGCAGAGTGTGTGTTTCTGCTTTACGCTGCATATCCAGCGTTCCCTGGTGTTTATTTTGCTCTTGTATCTCCAGCTTCTCGAGTTCTTCGAAAACACCTTCGATGCTCGCCATCTGATTTTTGATTGGCTTATGGACATTGATTTTCGAATCAGCAAAACCTCGTAGATCTTTAATAAGCTTTCCCAGAATGTCCAAAGCTTGCTCCTTAGTTATTTCCAGGCCGGATACAAATGATGCCTTCAAGGCGTTTCGTCCTTTGCCCGAAATTTGTTCTTCTTTTGGAACTGACAAGACCCTCAACAGTTTCTCCTTTTCTTCGCATCGCGTGCGCGATTTTTGCTAGGCAATTTGCCCGCTTTCTCCACTCACATCTTGTTCTTTAGTGTTTTTAAGGTATTTTTTCATGTTGGTTCCCACGAGTACAAGGGAAATATATGTCCACTCCAGCGGAGCCCACAGTGATACTGGAGTAAGGCCACTTAATACGCCCAAGGTTGGACCAAGTGCCCTGGGGTTGAACCGTAAAGAACACCTGTTCACCGGCGCCATTCAATCTTCGTGACGGTTCCGCTCCTTGACTTGGGGTAACTTTTTATAGAGGATTTCTACCTCGCGGCTCGTTCAGTTAAGTCTAGGCCTCCAGTGCCCGAGACATAACCGTAGCATTACGGTTGTTGTTCATTTAGTTACCCAGGGAGCACGTATAGGGTAAACCTACGGACGCGACCAACTCTGCTCCCCTGCGTGTGTGTGGGTGTGTGCGTGTGTGTTCGTGTGTGCGGGTGTGATTTTATGAGTGTGTAAGCCTACCATAACTTTTGAATGAATTAACCGATCGTAACGCAATTTACAACATTTGAAAGAAGTCCACTCAACTTAAGACTTTTTGAAACTTTGGTCTAGTTTTGCTTAGTAGATTTTGACGAATCGCAAAAACAAAATTTAAAGAAAAATGTTTTTTTGAAATAACTATCTTACTGATCTACCTTACCAAAATCTAATCAAGACTTTTACCCACACAGTTGTATCAATTGCTATAAACTGCATAACCCGTTGTTCTATTTAAAAAATAACGTTGTAGTTTTTTTTTTATTATTTAGTAAAGTGCTCAACTGATAAATAATAAGATCTCTCAAGGTATTTTTCTTGATTTATTGCAATTGATTAATGCTAAATACATCAAGGTAGGTTGATTTGTTAAAGAGATATTGATCGAAAAAATTTTTGTGTTTTTTTATAAGTTCTAAAATTTATTCATTTGTTTACTTAAGAAATAGCATGGAACGCCGCAAATTTCATTAAAATCTGTTGGTTTGTTCGAAAGGTATGATTAAATATGTGTTTTAATAAGAAAAAGTTTAAGAAATACTTATGTTTATTTGATGTTTGGTACTCCATCATTATTTTCTGTATATAAAACTGAGTCGGATGCCATGATAGCAGATCAAAATCAAACAACGCGTTCGAAAAATATAGTATTTGAAATATTAAAAAAAAAATGCGTTATGGTGTATATACACTTTTGAAGTCGAAGAGCTCAAAACGTATTAGAATTATATTTTTGAGTTTCGAGAACTTAGAAAAACATTAATTGATTTCTTGAGCATAATGGATTCAATAATTTGTTCTTACTTTATTTCTAAATGCTTTAAGTTGGCAAGTAGCAAAAAAATTTTAGTAGTCGCCTGTAGGTGCAACAGTATTTTCAATTTTTGTACACAAAATTTCATAGACTATATCTATAACTCAAGGAGCTCAAACACTACTTAATAAATATCATAGCGGAATGTTTTAGGGATGGCCTGCAAGATTAACCGTTTTACAAATATTTTTCTCTTCGTCTCGGCTTTTTCGGCATTACAAACTATTTATAGTCCCGTCTATGAAGCTTCAAAATGGTCATTACCCCACCAATAATTCGGTTATGAAATATAGTAAATTAGTTAATGATATCGATAGAGTATTGCTTAAAAAGTATCACTGTGGATTTGAAACAATTTACAACACAGGAAAAATTGTTAAAATCTTGTAAGAACTTTTGCACCGCAATAACCCAGAGAGATAAGGATCCTCTCAGTTGCAAACATAGACATTGTTGTAATTTTATATTATATACATTCAAAGCAACTTTTTGAGGCTAACAACTGTCATTTGTAAATATTTTTAGATACGTTTGAAAGGGCTAAAAAAACAAAGAAATATCAAAAACCTTAGAAGTTGTTCTGGCATAAAAATTATGCAAGCCCGCTTTTTCCTTTCGGACATTAATGACACCACTATTAAACCGTCTTACGATTCGCAACCCTCTGGCACATTGGCAAGTAAGTAATATAATTAATTTAAGTGGTATGAAGGCAGCTCCGGGATGTGCGAGCAGCGCGGGCCAAGGTAAGCGGCCACAGGGTGCGCGGTCGATTTCGTCACCCAACAATCGAAGCAAAAAGAGCTTTACTTCTTAGGTAATATAAATTACACTTAAAATAGTCATTGCGATTGTTTTCGACATTAACATTACCACCCATCTCAAATGCTGATTCACCTTGAGAAGAATTGGCAAGAAACTCAATAATACTCTTAAAACTCAAAACTCTTAAATCACAAACAGCACAAATAGCTCGCTTCTACAGCACGAAAATTGAGTTAATATTGGCTGCATGAGCCCTTAACAAAATTCCACAGATCATGAATCACTATAAAAAAACTGAAATAACCTAGTGTCGCGATGATTTCATCTGATAGTCGCCGAATTCTTTTCACTGCCTATGCTGCAGAACTAAGCCTTTTCGCCAATCTCGTGATATGGGAATTCGAACGCATTTCAGCATCTAAAGTGAGACCAAATCATAAGTTTGTGTTTACAATATCCGATATCTTGTTCTTGACCATTACGTTTGCGTCAACCAGTTTAGTATCAGTCAAGGAAAATTTAATAATTTTGTTTTTTTAACATTGAGAAAAAGATTATTAATACTAAACCACATAACTATTTCAGAGATAATATTCTTTACTACGTCAAAATCTGGATGTTGACTACTAACCTTAAAAAATAATGAAGCGTCATCAGTAAAAAGTAAAACCTCATGCCTATCTTTAACAAGATTTTGTAGATCATTAATATAAACAAAAAATATAAATGGTCCAAGAAGTGAACCCTGTGGCACACCCATATTGACTGTAGATGCCAACTGTCTCTCACAATTAACATCAACTTTTTGAATTCTACTTCTTAAATAGCAGTTTATAAGTCAAAGCATTTGATCCTTGACATCATAATTATGTATTTTCTTGATCAATATTTCATATGAACGTAGTTAAAAAAAAGCCTTGGAAAACGAAGATACCGATCGAGTCCCGTGAATCCTCCTAGGCATAAAAAAATTGTGGAATAATATCAATACCGTCTTCAGTTGTTGAGCGACCCTTTGTTTCGCTCAGAGATTAGACGGAAACGTTTCTCAGGGCACGTGATACAACCTCACTATAACCTTTTTAGTAGAATCATGGTACGGACGTGAGTCCGCTGCCACGCGTTCCAGCCGACCCCGCGCTGCCCGCATGTGCCAGAGCTGCATACAACTTAAATTAATTATAAAACTTAGTTACTGTTATGCCAGAGTGTTATGAATGGACGGTTTCAATGTGGTGACATTTATTTCCGAAACAAAACAAACGATTTTCGTAAATTTTGTGCCCGAACAATTTCAAAGATTTTGGACTTTCTTTTATTATTTTGTACTGCACAATGCATATGACAGAAAAGTTGTAATTTGTTGTTTCAATGTTATTCAATAATATATGGATAAAGTTAATTGGTAGTTTTACGACAAAAAAAAAACTCAAATTTCATTATTGATTAGAATTCCATAAAAGTAAAAAAAATTGTCAAAAATGTACATACTCTAAAATTACAACGATCCGTTGCAAATCCACAGTTACATTTTCTAAGCAGTGCGTTACCAATAACATTAAAAATGTTCCATACTAGAATTAATATAGGTTCAAATGCTAAATTGACCGCACCATTACCGTGTCACAGGCGGACGTGCATCCCTCTTTTCCTTTGATTCAGTGTTGCCCTCGCCGCCAATACTTTTCCTTTCGGTAGCCGTTACCCACGACGCTTCGCGATTTTATTTAAGTTTGGAAACTTTCATTGCTCTGATTTGTGACGGCAGAAGCGCTAAATTTTTCTTGGGTTAATTTGGTACGAAAATGGGAAATACGTTCCATAACGAATATTTAGCGATAAAAAAATGTATATACCCAAAGATTTTTAAATTAATAAGGGTCGTAATAATTAATAAAATAATTAATCAATAGAATGTAGATTATATATTATTTACGTATTTCCATTATTTAATATTTACTCCTAGTTCTACATGACTGGACTTAATTCTGACCTAGCGGTCCATAAGGAAGGGATAATAGTCAAACGTTTATTACAAGAACGCCGTTTTAATACAAAATTGGCAAGCATACTATTTCTTTTTATGTTTCGATATAAAAAAGAATAATGTGTAGAAAGTAATAAAAGCATTACACCAAAATATATTCTTCAAACAACACGACTGTGTAGCAACTACTACGACAATGCGTGCTATAGCGAAATGACAAGTCCTCATACACCCAATATTACCTCACCGTGAATGACCTTGTCATATGGCATGTAATGGAATAAAAAACACTTCGATTTTGTAAAATACAGTTGATTTCATGTGTTTGATTTAATTAAAAGTACTACCCTTATACGCTTTATTGATCGGATGTGCATCCCGTGGGATCAACATTTGTTCTTTTATCTCAAAAGTGGCTATGTACACAAATATTTTTAGTCAGTTCTAAAATAGAGATAGCCGTTAACGAATATTGTGCATATCTTGACTAAATAGTTCTCCAAAAAAAATAGCTGTGCCATGGAGAATTCGTGTTTTAGATCAGCGGTTCTCAAACTGTTTTGGTGATAGAAGCCTTTTGTACAGCAAAATACTTGACGGAACTCTACAATAAAACAATAGTTTTTTAAAGGGTATTCTTTATTAATAAGCACAATAAAAGTACAATGTAACAGTTACTAATTATTACTTACTTTACCACATGGCAAGTACATTATTAAAAGATATTAAAAAAATTTGGTTGCCTGTAAAGTCGGTATACGGGCGAAAGTTTTACGTGACAACGACTTTGAATGGTAAAATCATTTTAATGTGAATATTCATTCGTATAGTAGGAAGAAGGATGAAATAATAGTAACAATTTAAAACATTTATTTATACAAGAATTATATTTAAAACATTAATTTATACAAAGAATCTCGCACTGAATTTCATATTAACAAAATTTTATTTTTACCTTTACACATACATACGTATTTATATACAAATATATACAATAACTTGCAATACATTTGCAAGCTATGCACTATTCTCTAGTGCTGCGCGCGCGGCAGACCGATCATAGTTGGTGGGAGAGACGCAAGGCATTCGGCGACCTTCTCTCGTTCGGTGACTCATCGTTACGTTACCGAGCGTTACACACTTTTCATAAGTGACTCCCAGCCGCAACCTAATTTAAGACGTTGTCACGTCAAAAGAAAATCTAACTAATGGGAGGTATGAAACTGTTTTTTAATTTTCATCAATTGGTTGATATCAGGTTTGATAGAAGAGAGTTGAAGTCTCATATCAGGTTCGGCGTCCAGTCTATAGCGATATTTTATTTTCGTGGCTGCATAGGTTGAGAATCCTGTTTCGCACAGGTATGTTGTTGGGAACGGGAGAAGAATATTCAGAGCCATTTTGCCAGGCATTGGATATTCATCACGGATTCTGCACCAAAAATCGTTGAAAGGCGTCGTTTTGAACAGTGACTCCATACTTGTGTCTGATGACATTTCTAAAAGAGATTCATATATCTCGTTTGACATACTTTCGGGCTTTTGCAAGTTGGGTAAAAAAGAATTATGAATCCATGAACTAAATTTCATTTTTGTATTCTGTTCTTCGGGAAAATACTTTTCAAAAGATGCGCGCATCGAAGTGAGATATTAGATCAATTCTTCAAGCACATCATCTCAAAACATTTCTGAGTCGTTATCGCTAACAAAGTCACTGAGGACGTAAAGCTTTCTATTTCTCTGCTAAAGCTTCTGCAATGATAAATTCAATTCGTTCAGTTTTTGAAAGATATCCGCCATAATAGACAATCGGAAAACCAAGTTTTATCATACAAACGGTCTTTCATATTAAAAGAAGTATCTGCTGAAAGAAATGTTTGTAACTCCCCGAGACAGACATCGCACTTCTGTATGGAGCAGCAGTGTTTTATGTTTGCTGCCATAATCTTCACACAATAATGAGAACAATCGGGATTGTAGTGGTCGTGATTTGATAAAATTAATTATTTTTACCACTTCATCCATAACTAATTTTAGATTTGACGGCATTTGCTTCATCGCAAGTGCTTGTCTATGCAGAATACAATGGCTGGAACTACAATTAGGCGCTTTATTTTTTATTCGTGACACTGCTCCTGCTGTTTTACCTGTCATCGCCTTGACTCCATCTGTACAAATGTCAATGCAATCGTTTCAACTGAGATTATTTTCTTCAAAAAATATATTGATTTTATTAACAATTTCTTCCCAGGTAGTTTTTCTGGGCAGCGGTGAACACATAAGCATGTCTTTTTCAAAAGAACTTTCATATGGATATCTTACGATAACTAGCAAGATAGCCAGACCAGTGACATCAGTTGACTCATCCATTTGCAAGGTGAATCGTGTTTTTTGTAGACATGCAACTAGTTCTTGTTTGACGTAGCTAGCCAGGTCATGAATTCGTCGTGAAACAGTATCGTTTGATAGCGGCACAGTAGAAAGATGCTTTGCAGATTTTTCATCGAGCATACATTTTGTTAAGTCTAACACATGGTATTAAATTCTCAGCGATAGTGTGCGCTTTACCTGCTTGTGCAATGCGATAGCTAACTAAAT